>CAKNWT010196372.1:0-12116 GCA_932066315.1 Andricus coriarius
TTTAATATAATATTAACCTCTCCGCGAAATATTTTTGTAAAATATTAATTCTTAGTATTTTTAGTGTTAAGTTAAATATTGTAAAATATTTGTAAATGGTGCGTGGCGCGCGGGCCTGACGGATGGAAGCACGGCGGCCAGTGTCCCCACTGCCCCGTTGCGACTCCAGTTTCAGGATTCTCGGCCAATCACAGGACCAGCAGCCGCTTCCCTCTTCGCTCAGGTCCACGCCCGTCGCCCACATAAATACCCGTGCTCGAGCATAACTCGGCACTTAAGCTTCGTGTACTGTTGAGAGTAACCTGGCCGTGTGGTTCACGACTGTCCCGCGACCACCAGGAAACCTCCCAAGTCTAGACTAAGAGCAAGGAATATAGAGCCTCACAAGAATCTCCCTTTGCAATTTTTCTCATCCTCCGTATCCTATTCTCCTCCCAAGCATCTCTCTCTCTATTCCCTCTCTCTTACTAGTACTGTGGTTCATGACTGTCCCGGTACACATCTTTTTATTCAACGCCTTCTCTTACTAGTCGGTCCCAACACAATCTCTCTCTCTCCCCTCTCCCCTCCCTCTCTTCATCCCCTCCTCTCCCTCTCCCTCTCCCTCTCTCTCCCTCCTCCCTTTCTCCCCCTCAACCCTTTCTCCCCCTCAACCCTCAACACTCCAGCATCGTCTTTCCGTCGTGCCTGACCAGCGCCTGTCTAGCGCCGTCTATTTTCTGACCGCCGCTGATGGACGGCCTGCAGGCCTACCGCTACCTCCTTTCTTAGCGAGGAACCGTGACCCTCTACCAATCCCAGCCGTACGAGCCACGCAATATCCACGGGGCCCGATCAGCCCCTATCTAGCGCCTGTCTCGCGTCCGGTCAGGAGCAGCAAGGGCTCTCCCTAAAATCTTCCTCTTGAGTGAGTCGGGTCAACAACAATATTCCAAACCCGGTATACATCATATTGGCGGCCCAAACGTGGGGCTCTAAGAATTTCTTCTGAGAGTTTCGGCAGGGGTCGAAACCGAAGCCATGATCTGCTCTCCGACTCCATCACGCCGTGCAGTGGGTAGGCCCAACCACCCACGCAAATTCAACTTTTTATGGGCCAAATATTTAGTGCAGAATCTGCTCAAATTTGTACAACCAAAATTAGAATTTGTGCAACACCGGAAGTACCTGATAACTAAAAAAAAAACATTGTCCGGGCCAGCGAATCGTTTCGCTGGCCCCGAAATTATCCAAAATCAACTTTATATGGGCGTATTATTTTCCTCTTAATTTGTTCAAATTCGTTCAACCAAATTCAACCCCTAAAAACTACCCCCTATGCGGCAAACGCCATGTCCGGGCCAGCGAAACGTTTCTCTGGCCCGCCCATGATGTTTGCCGCACAGGGGTTGAACTTAGTGGAAAAAATTTGAACAAATTAAAACGAAAATAATACGCTGATATAAATTCGATTTTGAATAATTTCGGGGCCAGCGCAACGTTTTTCTGGCCCGGCCATGATGTTTGCTTTACAGGAGATAGTTTTTAGGGGTTGAAGTTGGTTGCAAAATTTTGAAGCAACAAGACGAAAATAATGCGCCCATATAAAGTTGATTTTGGATAATGTCGGGGCCAGAGAAACGTTCCGCTGGGCCGACCATGGTGTTTGCCGAACAGGGGTTAGTTTTGTGGGGTTGAAGTTGGTTTGCACCAATTAGAACAAATTGAGACGAAAAAAATAAGGCCATATAAAGTTGATTTTGAACATTTCCGGTGCTGGCGAAATATTTCGCTGGCCCCACCATGAGGTTTGCCTTACAGGGGGTACTTTTAAGGGGCTGAAGTTGGTTGCACAAATTTGAACAAATTAAGACGAAAATAATACGCCCATATAAAGTTGATTTTGGACATTTCCGGTGCTGGGGAAATATTTCGCTGGCGCCACCATGAGGCTTGCCTTACAGGGGGTACTTTTTAGGGGCTGAAGTTGGTTGCACAAATTTGAAAAAATTAAGACGAAAATAACGCGCCCATATAAAGTTGATTTCGGATAATGTCGGGGCCAGCGAATTGTTTCGCTCGCCCGGCTATGTTGTTTGTCGCATAGGGTGTAGTTTTTAGGAGTTAAAGTTGGTTGCACACATTTGAACAAATTAAGACGAAAATAATACGCCCATGTAAAGTTGATTTTGGATAATATCGGGGAGCAACTGCCATCTAAAAATGACATCGGCTCCCAATAGAACTGCGGTAAATCGCATTTATAGCCACGTCTCACGACTGTGAGATGTGTGGCATGATGTAATTACGACGACAGGCCCGCGAAACCCTCGTGTGTCTTAAGGACACGAAACGACACAAGGATGACAGCCTTCTGCATCCATCTCGCGAGTGCCTTTACATATTTTTGGCACGCGGGAATGCCTTTAAGGTTACGAACCAGTGATAGTTTCGCACCTCCGAGAACACCAATCACAAGGAAAATTACTTTAACCGAATATTTTGGTTACAATCGTTACCACTTCCTTTTAACGTATTGATACCTCTCCTCCTTTTCCTTCTCCTTGGCAGTGATGTTGTAGTCGGCCGAAGCCGAGAATCCGATCACGAATATGGTTGGTTTTTCGAAATCTTGGAGAACAATGTCAGTGTGATGCAAAAAAGCAAAGGGCTCATGGTATCGTCCTGAAAGACGCCCCTCTGGAAGGTGACGTTCTTCGTTGTCACACAATCATTTCCAGATGAGATAGCAAACCTAGTTTTCCAAAGGGGCATCAATCTCTCTATGCATCTCACTATGTGTGGGTGTACCTTCAAGCTTTCCAACAGACAGATGATAAGTGTATGAGATGTTGAATCGAAATCTTTCCGGTAGTCAACCCAGGCCATTGACAGGACGCGCTGATGGGCTGCAGCGTCTTTACAGACGCATCTGTCAATTAGCAGGTTCTCTCGACATCTTGCTACACCTTTTTCCGAGCCACGTTGTTCGTACATCTCTCGCTACACAGGCTCAATTCTTAGGACAATCCTGTTATTCAGGATAGCTGTAAAGATCTTATACAGCGTTTTCAGACAAGTTATGGGCCTATGATTCTCTGGGTTGGACAAGATGCCTTTTCTCGGTAAGAGTATAGTGCGTCCTAATACCAGCCACTACCGAATGGGCGTTTTCGACTTGAAATATGAGGTGAATATGTGAGCCAAATGTTCGTGTGCAGAAGAAAACTTCTTCCACCAGAAGTTCTTCATATAATCCGGTCCTGCGGGGCTTAAGTTCTTCGTGCCTCTAAATGCTTTGTTCACCTCTTGGGCAGTGATTGATGGACATTCCTCCTCAGATTTTATGAGTTTGTCGCAAAACTCCTTGAAGCGGATGATTTTATCAGTATCTTTTTTCAACTTCAGTGTTTTTGGGATCCTGTATACCTCTCTCCAAATAGCCTCTACCTCGTTGGGCTTGGGTGGATTCTCCCTGACCCATCTCTCCCTCTCCCTCTTCTGTATTCTCTTCCTGGCTTCAGATAACACACGTATTTTGTCAACAAGGTACTGCTTGATTGTCAGCAGCTTTGACTTGTTCAGTGTATGATTAAAGATCCTTAGTTCTTAAGCGAACTTTCGTACCCTTTCCGTGAACGGCCTAACTAATGCTATGTAGTTGATCACAAACTGAATACGGGACACGTTCTATGTTGTCCATCCAATCTTCTTGTTCAGTTGATACAAGCGTCCTGTGGTCTTTTGATCCATCGTCGGTTTTAGCCTTCGATTTGAATCTGCCAAAGCTCTCGCAGCACCATAAAGTGAATAATTGATTATCCACACTGAACAAATTTTGGGCAAGCAGCTGTCTTCTTAATGGGAACGCAGCGCCACCACGGCGGACGGTGCAGCGACCACACCACATTTGAGTGAGCTATAGTGCCAAGCGTGCGGGCAGATCTTTTCCCGCATGTTGGGAATGCTGCAGTACCACAAAAGAGACAGGAATTGCCCCACGAGTCCAGAAATGGATTTATACGGAAAAATTAAACGGCAGGTCGCAATTGAGTTTTGTGATTGTGTACATAATTAAGTACACCAGAAATCACGAATGAAAAATGCCTAGACACAAATATAATGAAATCAAATTCTCTAAAAGACGTTTCCTTGACATACAAAAATGTTTTAAACTAATAGAAATTTATCAAATTTTTACGGGATAAATATTTTGTCGACATAAAAAATAATGTTAAAATACAAATACAAAATACAAATACAAAATACATAATACAAATTTGGTGGGAATAACTTTCTTATTTTTTCAACCTGAAAGTTTTATTCTAAGTCAAAAATGAAATAAAACAATGTAAAACTAAATAAACACTAATATTCCGACGAACCGTTTGTCGCGTCAAACAAACTCCGCGCGAAACTCGGCTTGGGGATGCCGTTCTCCCGCCTAAAGGGAGCGTGACTGTACCAACGCTGTTGGGACTACAGCTGTTCCAATGTGAGCACACAGACTGCCCAACAAGAGAGAGGATCAGCACCAAGCTGCGGGCGAGCGGCGTGCGACGTATTTGGTGTTGCAGCTCTATCACGTGGGCGAGCAGCTCACCCAAAATTTTTTCAGTGCAGAGGTCGGACTCCTCCGATATATCCTCGCGAAGGGAGGCATCTATTTCAGCCAGATCTTCGGGTTTAGGAGGAAGCTGTATATCAATATTGATATTACCACGATGGAGTGTTGTGGTTGCTCTGATTATTCTTACACAAAAATAACGGTTTCTAATAAATAATTTTAACGAAATTCCCACATGATGGGTTAAACATTTAAATTTGCTTCTGGACATTATTTTTAACTTAGTTTGAGTCTAATTCTTCACAACTATATTAAAAATTATGGCACAAAAATCTTTTTCATTCAAGAATTTACATGTTTTAAATTTTCGCATATGAACGAGAAACCACAAAGATCCCTACTCTTGTTTGTTGTTTAACTTAATTTGAACTTTTTTAACCTAATTTCAATGATAAATTTTGATTCTGATGAGGAAACTGGTAAATGTTTCGAAACGCTATACTTTTTAGTTTCCTTTTATGGTCTTGACACAATAAATTACACTGTTTTTGTCTGGAAGCAGTCGTTTTGACTTTTGTCACCACTTTAATCTGATATATTCCCAGACGTTAAACATAGGATGGATTTAACATCACCTAATTCCTTCAATTTTTGTGAACATATGGGGATCTACAAGAGTGGATGGCCCCTTTTCCTGCCTGTTCGTGGGAACAACTATGACAACACAAAACCTTGTTGTGAATCCGAATCAAAAAGATCAAACACGCAGGACACCCGGCAATGGGTCGGGAAGCAGTGCCGATCGCCCTACAGTTTCGGGTGCTAAAAATAATTTGGATTTGAACGTGATGACAGACCCGCGAGACGCTAACACTTCTGAGTAGACGGAGTGACTTAGGAATGTCTGTGAAAAATCTGCAAAAGCCCTAGGAGGTTGCGACTTTTTGGAGAAAGATTTCGGAAGTTTGACGCCCATTGAATGAAGGCACTGAGAATATCATCCGCTTCAAGGAGCTTTGCGACCACCTCACAACATCTGAGGAGGAATGTCCACCAACCACTGCCAAAAAGGTAAACAAAGCACTGAGGAGTACGAAGAACTTCTCCGCTGCAGGACCATATAGTATAAAGAACTTCTGGTCAAGGAAGTTTACTTCTGCACACGAACATCTGACCCAATTCTAACCCTCATATTTAAAATCTGAGACGTCCATGCCACAGTTACTGGTGCTAGGATGTACTGTACTCTTACCGAAGAAAGGCGACTTGTTCAACGCACGGAACGAAACGATAACATATACTTAGTCAGTGTCACTATCTTCGTATGACTGGTCACTGAAACAAATGCATCGCGTAGTATACTACTAGAGTCATCTTACGGCCCTGGTCGTTTGCACGTGACGTGTGTTGTATCGCTCCGTTATATTAGTTAAATTACGGGTGTCCTAGTGAACAAATAAAAGTGTATTTTTTTGTCGCTTTAATGCAGAGAAACGTTTTATTTTACCTTTTGACATTTGTGTATCGTACTCGTTACGTGATGGTTACGTTACCATTATGGTGGCATGTGCGGTCTGTACTGGATATATAGCGAGATGGGCGACGAATTCGCTAGCTTGTGGAATGTGTAGCGCATTGTCACATATGACTTGCCTGAATTCGGCGACAAAGGATATTGAAAGTATCAACAAAAAACTGAAGGTTTCGAACTGCACTAATTGCTCGAAATCCTTGGGCAAGAAAAGTACCCGTCATCGTGGGTCTCTCTTCTCTGTTTCGACTAAGGGCGACGTAAGTAATCCAGGGATGTCTTCTATCACACAGGGGCCCGGAGTCGAAGCATTAATCTCCAACGCTATTTCTATGGGTCAGCAGTCCGGCCTTCAAAAAATCACTTCTTTGTTAGAGGATTTTGAGACTAAACAAATGGCTTTTAATTATTAATTCGAGGTAGCCATCAAAGAAATGAAAACCGATGTTGTTAAAAATACTTCCCGCATCGTGGTATTATTATATCATCTCTCAGAAAATCCCACCAATACTGGTGGTTAAACTACAAGATGAATCTAATTGCGTTTAACTTTTTGAAAACTGCAGCAAAAAGCGTGGAGTCACAACCAACATGATTGGATGGAGTGAGGACGTTCCTATGCATACAAGAGAATCGCTGTCTAAAAACAATCACCTTATATATAGTGCTGCTCTACAACACAGAAGAAGTATGAAATTAAAGTACCTTCGGACGATTGGGGGTAAGATTTTTTGCCGTAAAGAGGATGGTTTGCCCAGAATTTTTTTCGCCAACATGAACTATCTTGATGTGCTCTGTTGAGACGTCTTCAGCATTGCACTTTATTATATTGCCCTCGCAGATGATCAGCTACTTATTTTGTATACTTTTTTGGCTATTTTTCATGTATTTTTCTATTGTCTCTAACTTTACAAGTATAGTTTTGCACGTTGAGGTTTGTTTTTTGAGAACCTATAGGCTTTATTATGGATGGTTGATTGTTATTTTTATATGTGGATTTGTTACTAATTTATTTAACGACGATTCGCAACTTTTTTTTAGATTTTCTCTTCGCCTTCGTACATTTACTTTTAGGCAATTGATAAGTGCCATCGGTAAATACTTTGAAACTAAATCTTTAAGGACATTTGTTATCTCTGTCTACATATTATTTTTTCAGAGTAAACAGAATTTTACGTATTATCATCTCCTATTGATTAGAATTGTTAGTATGAAGATTGAAGGGTGGACTGAATTGGGTACTGGCAACTATTTCCGTTATAAATAATCTGTACATCCTATGCTGGGGTATTTTTGAATCCATTTACACTTATTCTTGTTATGCGACTATATTTATAGTCAGTTTATTATGGATTCTTGAAATATTTGTCATGTGAATGCCCAGTCTCTCTTAGCTCACATTTATGAGTCCCGACATTCGTTCAGCTCTTGTGCGTACCATATTATAGCAGTTTCAGAGACATGGCTAACCTGGAATCACCCATTAGGTGTAGTCGCACTTGAAAATTACGTGCTCTTCCGTAGAGACAGAGAGGAGCGGAGAGGGGATGGTGTTTGTCTATATGGGGCATACTTTCTCAAGTGTACCCACCTCGAAAATGAAAGTTGTCTGATCGGGCTGAAAATTGGCCAAATTGTAGTCCTATTAGATAGTACTCCTCACACCAAAATTAATTAATTCTGATCATTATTTATCAAAGTGGAGGGAGTACAATTTTTGTTTTTTTAAGAAAGGCCTTACTTTCAATCATTTGTAACTTTTTTCCTATTGCTTTAAACAAAATTTCACTACAAATGTTTTTTATAGATTTTTTGACAAAATTTTCGATGCTCGTAACGATTTTCAAAAAAAGTCCAAATTTGACCCTAATTTTGGAAAATCAAAAATAAATTTGACTTTTTTTCAAATTTCGACACTATTTTTTCTTCAAAATAGTTTCAAAAGAAGGCTGAGATATTTTCCTATAAGATCCCCAATTTTCAGAGTGGCAAATTCTTTTATCTTCGAGTAATAGAACGATACGTAAACAAAATGCCAAGATAGAGCGGCTGACGCGCGATCTCCCCTAGTGCGCTCACGCCGAGGATCTTTGTGCAACGCTTTAGTGCCAGTTTTTCAAGCTACGTAATATTTTATGCTACTAAAAATTTTTTTTTTTCGAAAAGTGAGTCATAAAGCAACTAATCTTAAACTCCGTGGTTTTGCCCGCGACTTTCGTTTAAAATTCCCTGCACTACCAGAAGGAGTTCAAATTTGCAGTTCATGTAGATACCAAGTCAACAACTCAGCGGGAATATCATCCTTGAACTCTGGTGATATTGCACAACCTTCCGGTAGAGATGAGGTAGATACTGAGGATCATAAAAAGATATCTGACGATGATAAAGAGTAGCTGTGTGACAGCGAAAAAGGTTTAGATGTCTTAGGCACCAATCTGCAGTGTTAAAAAAAATATAATAAAGCTGGTGTTGAAGTACTTGGTCAAATCATCGAAAAATGCAATGCCTCTAAAGATCTTCAAGAACAATTTGAACATTTCTCGCTTGCACCAAACTCTTGGGACGAAGAAAACTGATGCAGGTGCTCAATACATTAGAGCGAAAAGCAAGAAATGTAAAAAAATTAGTTTCAGAGCATGGAATTCTTACGCTTTCGAATCCAAAAAGAGGAAGAGCATTGACTCCTAAAACTAAAACTCTAGTGAAAAAGTTTTATGAACGCGATGACATAAGTTAATTAGACATAAGAAATTAAAAACTCATCCCTTTATTTCAAAGGAGCATGGGGAGTTTTTGATTTGCTTCGATTTCGCTGAGAATTACGCGTTCTTAATTCAGAATGCAGCTCAATCATTCCACTGGACTAAGGAACAAGCTGCAATTTTCATTGTGGTGATTTATTATAAAAAATATAGAGAGCTCAAGCATGTAAGTATCGCAATCATATCTGATGACACGGTGGCTGCTCACGAGTATCAGGAGATAATAGTAGATTACTTGAAAACTCCTTTCAGGCCAGAGGAAATTCACTATTTCACTGATGGTGCAGGGCAACATTTTAAAAATAAGAGTAGCTTTGCTAATCTCCGAGCCCATGTAGCAGATTTTGGTATCCAAGTTGAATGGCATTTCCATGGTACATCTCACGGTAAGGGTGTATGTGATAGTATAGGAGCGAATATAGAGACAAGCAGCACGTTCGAGCTTACAATGTTCTCCGAAACATCACATACTCACTCCCCATGTTTTTTTTCAGTGGGCAAAGAGTAACTGTAAGGAAACCGAAGTTTTTTTCAGCAGCAAAGAAAATCATGCCTTAGCCACCGACTTACGGAAAGCCAGATTTGAGAAAGCAGTTAGGATATCAGGTACATTACAGTACTACACTTTCATTCCCACTCAAGCTGGAAAACTTCAACTTGAAATGATTTCGTCCTCTGAGAAACACGACATCTTCTCGAATGGCGAAAAACAGAATCCGCAAAAGAGCTCTGCAAAGAAAACAACTGTTGAAACTATATAGCCGGAAAATCGATCAGAAAGACATATAATATTACCATATAATATTACCTTATCTCTATCGGAAGGTTCTGCAATATCACCAGAGTTCAAGGATGATATTCCCGCTGAGTTGTTGAGTTGGTATCTACATGAACTGCAAATTTGAGCTCCTTCTGGTAGTGCAGGGCATTTCAAACGGAAGTCGTGGGCAAAACCACGGAGTTTAAGATTAGTTGCTTTATGACTCACTTTTTGAAAAAAAAAACAGTTTTTTTAGTAGCATAAAATATTACATAACTTTAAAAACGGGCACTAAAGCGTTGCACAAAGATCCTCGGCATTTTGTTTACGTATCGTTCTATTACTCGAAGACAAATAAATTTGCCACTCTGAGAATTGGGGATCTTATAGGAAAAAATCTCAGCTTTCTTTTGAAACTATTTTGAAGAAAAAAAAAAGTGTCGAAATTTGAAAAAGTCAAATTTGTTTTTGATTTTCAAAAATTAGTGTCAAATTTTAACTTTTTTTGAAAATCGTTCCGACCACTAAAAAGTTTGTGAAAAAATCTACAAAAAACATTTGTAGTGAAATTTTGTTTAAAGCAATAGGAAAAAAGTTACAAATATTTGAAAGTAAGGCCTTTCTTAAAAAACCGAAAATTGTACCCCCTCCACTTTGATAAGTAATTATCAAAATTAATTAATTTTTCGTGTGAGGAGTACTGTCTAATAGGACTGCAATTGGGCCACTTTTTAGCCTGATCAGACAACTTCCATTGTCGAGGTGGGTACACTTGAGAAATTATGCCCCATATGTACATGACTGCCTTAGGGGGGTCTTATTGGGAGTCATCTCAGCCGTTAATTATCCTACTGCTGAATTTATTTCTGTTAAGGTCACGGGAGCGAGGGACTGCGTTTTGGTAGGGGACATTTATAAACCTCCAAATTCCTATTTTGACACGGAACTCGAATCAGAAATGTTTACCCATGTATCTAACTTCAATAATATTATTCTCACAGGGGATTTTAATACCAATTTGAGTGCGATTGGCAATAATACTAAATATTTAACAAATATGATACATTTTGCTGCGTTATCTATTGTCCCACATAATTCTCCTCATCACACTAATCATTCCAGTTCTCGAATAGACTTAATGATAGTATATGATCTTGATAAGGTAAGTTCTTATAGCCAGTATCTTATTCCATTTCTATGTAATCACGATCTTAACAATATTAAATATAATAATATCTGCACCCAATCCACAAACCGTAATCAAGCCCAAATAAGAAATCTTGGATATGTAGATGAGTGTAAGTTTCAGGAGCACTTAATGACCTAGGATCACAGTTGAAATCAAAAACCTTATGAAGGAACGTAATAATAAGCGCCGTCTGGCAAAGAGAACTAAAAATCCACTGATACAAGCACAGTTTCGTCAACTAAGGAACTTATTTTAAACCAAAATCAGGGATTCGTATAATCAATATAATTACAATGCTATAAAGAACAAGAATAAGAATGAAAATATCTGGCTAACTAACTCTTCCCTTCAGGTTGGATTTTTGCCTGATCTATGAAAAAAGCGCTGATTCGCCATATTCTTAAGGATTAGACCCTCTTCTCCTACTGATTTCCGGCCGATTTCGATACACTGTGCTATGTTCAAGCCGCTAAAACGTATTATGCATTCGCAACTCACGAGTTACCTAGATGCAAATAGGCTACTCGATCCTCTACAATCAGGCATTCGGGTTAAGTACAGTACATTAATAGCCTCCCTGAAATTTTCTTTAGACTTTAAAATCGCTATCGAAAAGAAGGAAAGAACAATAGTTGTTTTATTAATTTTTCTAAAGCTTTCGATACTGTATATCACAAGCTTCTTTTAAATAAACTTCGCAACTTTAATTTATCCAGTACTGCAATTGCGTCGTTCGAATCCTACTTTAAAAACCACTTTCAACAACTGCTTAATCATAAGGGTGAACGGTCCGATTGGGTGGGGGTCGAGAATGGAGTTCCCCAGGGCTCCACTCTTTCCCCCCTCCTTTTTGATCTATACACCTCTGACCTTGATAGTGATCTTGAGCATTGTAAGTACCATAAATACGCGGACGATTTTAAACTATATGTCTCTGGTCCTATCTCTTCCATTAATTGTTTGATTTTGAGGCTTCAGAAGGATATTTATATAGTGAATCAATGAGCATTAAACAATAGAGTAACGCTGAACCCTTCAAAAAGTAAAGCAATTATTATTAGATAGTCCGCTTTCCCGTCCACTGCTACATTAGTGTCCATCCCTCAGCTTGAGCTTGATGGCCTTAACATATCCTTCGTTGATTTGGTGCGGGATTTAGGGTACATCCTCAACCGTACCCTGCATATGATTGATCTATGATGTACTGAAATATAAACATATTGCACTATATCGGCAACAGGCGGGATTTCTTGATGTGGCTAATAGAAGACAATTTTTGATGTGCCACCTAATTTACAATCTTTTTTATAACAAACCCCCTCAACATC
>CAKNWT010196388.1:0-18909 GCA_932066315.1 Andricus coriarius
CACTTGCAAGTTTCAGTTTTTCACCTCGAACGAGAATGCAAGTTGCATTCATGTCGCGTCGTCTCCGCGAAGTTAACAAATAAAACCGGGTATTAAAATCAACCTTATTTCAGTAATCAGTTTGAAACCCCCATTTGATGCGCGAATAATTATTATTTTATAATAAAGTATAGTGTTGTGTATTCATTTTTTCATTTCCAACTTCCTAACCTCAAATCACCACGTGGTTTCCAAAACAAAACAATGGCTAGGAGATTCTAGCATCAGTGGTTGAAACTCTTCTCTAATTTCATCGCGAGAATTTGATAACTTGATTTCACATTTAAAGTTCACCGTATTCGTTACGATGAGCCTTAAAAGACATTTCAAGTTACCAATTTCTCGCCTGAAGCAAAAATTTTTAACCGGTCTGTGGCCGGGTTACCCGACCGGATCCCGGCCGGTATGAAAGCCGAGATCCGACCAGTTTACCGTGACGTTTTTGGCCGGATCCCGGCCAGTATCCCCGGCCGACTCCCGGTTTGAACTGGGGCTATCCGGCCGGCTCCCGGTCGGATCCCGGTTACCATTCCTACACGGGGAGTTTTCATTTTTATTTTTTGTCTGAATTGGAAGCGGAATCTGTTTATTTTTAAAATTTTTAGTGAGTTGCGCAGAGTCAAATTTAACATTTTTAACGCTTGTCTTGAAATGAAAGGGGGGACATTTTTAGTTCAATATTTGTTTTAACGTTTTGAGCTTGCAATCTTTCATTTAGATAATTAAAAAAAATCAATTTTACTTTTCTCTTCATTCTTTACTCTCTAAATATGAATCAGTGAGATTGTACTATTCATCAGAGAAAAACTTACTAATTTAACTCAGTGGTCCGTTTCTAACTATTCGTATCAGTGAGATTGAATTGTGAATGAGTCAAAATTCTAACACTTTTTTGGAAATAATGTCCCTTCTACAATTTAATTATTAAAAGGTCTTCAAAACTAGACACTATATAAAAAAACATTTAAACTTGTAAAGTCTTAAGTAGTAGCCCACAACATTGTGCAATTTGAACTTGGAAATCGCCGAAACTGAACAAGTTCAATATACACTACCCGTAAAATTTAATACTCCTAAAAAAACATTTAAAAATGTATTTTTTTAAATATTTTTATCTGTTTAACAACCCTAAGACAGCAAAATAAGACACTCAGAAAATTTTTATTTACATGGCTGATTATTAAGGAACAATAAAATTTGAAATTGTGAATCTTTGAATGTTTTACATCACGCTTTTTAAAATTCACTGATTTTAATATAAGTGCAAAATGAACAAATTAAAAAACAATGATATAACATTTTTATTTACGGGGAACAACTACACATTGCAAACAACGAATGTTATAAAATTTGAAACTGATTTAGGCTAAAAACTGTCACATTTACATGATTCAAAATGTCGCAAGACAAAAAAAAAGAAACGTGAAAAGCGAGCTGAAACATAGGATATGGCGCAACAATTGTAAACGTTTTCTTTTTCCTAAAGTTTTAAGGATTTATCACTGTAATTTTTAAATAAAATTGTTCAATGAAATAAAAATCATAAAAATTAAGCAATTTATATTTGACTAATCAATTTTTGAGTTTCCAGTTAAAGGTCATTATTTTATGCTGATACTAGCTGGGAAAGACTCATTTTCTTCAACAGGTGTTTGCCTTTATAATTCCTTCTTAACCTCTGTACACATGTGTATTTAACAACCAATATTAGCTCTCTTAGTTTGCAGTCCACTTGTTACTCAATCAGATTTAAATTATTTAACAGGAAATATTAGATACTAGCAGGAAATGTATGCGCCCGAAGCGCGCATTCCCGTCTCTAGATTTCAATTTTATAACATAAAAAATATAATCAATTCAAAAATTTATTATTAAGGAAATTCACAAATTTTAAGTTTCCTTTTTTTTAATAATTAGTGATAATTAATAATTCTGAATTGAAACCAATTTAGATTAGGCAATATTTCAAAAAAAGGACAATATTTTGAATAGAGTGAAGAGGAATTGAACTTGTATCATTGCTAAATAAAATCATTTAAAATTGCATACTTTGAAAAAAGGAATTATGCGAAATGTTGAAAATAAAACGAATCTGAATTTATTTTAAGATTCAATTTTAATTGCATAATTAAAACTTATGAAAAGAAAAAAATAGGCAATTTGCCGATTAACTAACTAAAATTCTTTTCGATTGAAGATTGTTGAACAGTCGTCTTTTTAGTTTAAGAAATCATATCTTTCTGCAAAATTTTATTTTAATGGAACTATTTGCTGAAAAATTATTCTTTTTTTGTTGAATATGAACTATTATGTTGAAACTTCATGTTTTTGGTTAGAAATGTGTCTTATTTGTTGAAAATTCGTTTTTTTTTAAATTAATTTTTTAACTGAAAATTCAACTATTCCATTTTTCATTAACAATTTTTTTCAGATAAAAAATCAATTATTTGTTTGAAAATGTATGGAATTTGTCGAATATCGAAATAACGATTATTACATTTTTGTAAAAAATTCACCTAGTCAGGTAACTATCTTAAAAAATAATCTTTTTGTTTGAAGATGCATAATTTGAGTTAAAACGCATCTCTTTAGTTAAAACCTATACTTCTTCGTTGTAAATTCATTTTTTTGGTTCAAAATTGAGTTTTTAAACTGAAAATTGAACTATTTGGTTGAAAATTCAACTACTTGGTAGAAAATTCATATTGTTTTTGGTTAAGAATGAGTCCTTTTTAGTATTAAAATTCAACTGATTGGTTGAAAATTGTAGTCCTATTAAATAGTACTCCTCACACCAAAAATTAAATACTTTTGATTCTTATTTATCAAAGTGGAGGGGGTACAATTTTTGTTTTTTTAAGAAAGGCCTTACCTTCAAACATTTGTAACTTTTTTCCTATTGCTTTAAACAAAATTTCACTACAAATGTTTTTTATAGATTTTTTCACAAGCTTTTTGGTGGTCGTAACGATTTTCAAAAAAAGTCCAAATTTGACCCTAATTTTTGGAAATAAAAAATAAATTTGCCTTTTTTTGAAATTTCGACACTTTTTTTTTCTTCAAAATAGTGTTAAAAGAAAGCTGAGATTTTTTCCTATAAGGTCCCCAATTTTCAGTGTGGAAAATTTATTTGGCTTCGAGTAATAGAACGATACGTCAGCAAAATGCCATGATAGAGCGGCTGGCGCGCGATCTCCCCTGGTGCGCTCACGCCGAGGATCTTTGTGCAATGCTTTAGTGCCAGTTTTTTAAGTTCAGTAATATTTTATGCTACTAAAAAAACCGTTTTTTTTCAAAAAGTGGGGCATAAAGTAACTAATCTTAAACTCCGTCGTCTTGCCCACGACTTCCGTTTGAAATTCCCTGCACTACCAGAAGGAGCTCAAATTTGCAGTTCATGTAGATACCAACTCAACAACTCAGTGGGAATATCATCCTTGAACTCTGGTGATATTGCAGAACCTTCCGGTAGAGATAAGGTAGATACTGAGGATCATTAATGGTATCTGGCATGGAATTCTTACGCTTCCGAATCCAAAAAGAGGAAGAGCATTCACTCCTGAAACTAAAACTTTAGTGAAAAAGTTTTATGAACGCGATGACATAAGTCGAATGATGCCAGGGGTGAAAGACTTTGTGTCGATCAAGAATGATGATGGAACTGGTTCACATGTTAAAAAAGGTTACTGCTGTGTAATGTCAACGAGTTGTATGCTTAATTTACATCAGAACAGGCCTGAAGGTCAGTATTTCAAAATTCACCAAACTCAGACCTCGTCATTGTATTCTAGCAGGAAGCAGTGGCACTTATAATGTGTGCATTTGCGTGCATCATGAGAATATCAAGTTGATAATGAATGAAATAAATATTCAGCATTTAACCGAGGATACTAAAATGGCGATCGCAAATTAGCACGACTGTCTGGATGCTATTCTATGACCTAACTCTTCAAGTTCCTATCATTTAGGAGTGTGTAAAAGCTGTCCAGGTACTGCAAACTTGAAAGATAGCATCACAAAAGCTTTTGATAAACATTGTATTAATGAAGTGAGATTTTAAATTTGGTTACAGACCGACAGATTTAATGGATACTGATGAATTCCTAGATGATTTCTGTGAAAGGCTGTTGAAATTTAAAACTCAGCACTTTATTTCACGAGTATCAGGAGATAATAGTAGATTACTTGAAAACTCATTTCAGGCCAAAGAAAATCCTTTATTTCACTGATGGTGCAGAGCAACATTTTAAAAATAAGAGTAGCTTTGCTAATCTCCGAGCCCATGAAGAAGATTTTGGTATCCAAGTTGAGTGGCATTTCCATGGTACATCTCATGGCAAGGGTGTATGTGATAGTATAGGAGCGAGTATAGAGACAAGCAGCACGTTCGAGATTACAATGTTGTCCGAAACATCACATGCTCACTCTCCATGTTTTGTTTCAGTGGGCAAAGAGTAACTGTAAGGAAACCGAAGTTTTTTTCAGCAGCAAATAAAATCATGCCTTAGCCACCGAGTTACTGAATGCCAGATTTGAGAAAGCTGTTACGATATCAGGTACATTACAGTACTACACTTTCATTCCCACTCAAGGTGGAAGACTTCAACTCAAAATGTTTTCGTCCTCTGAGAAACACGACATCTTCTCGAATGGCGAAAAACGGAATCCGCAAAAGAGGTCTGCAAAGAAAACAACTGTTGAAACTATAGCCAAAAAATCGATCAGAAAGACATATAATATTACCATACAATATTACATAACTTAAAAATCTGACACTTAAGCATTGCACAATGATCTTCGGCGTGAGCGCACTAGGGGAGATCGCGCGCCAGCCCCTCTATCATGGCATTTTGTTTACGTATCGTTATATTACTCGAAGACGAATAAATTTGCCACTCTGAAAATTGGGGATCTTATAGGAAAAAATCTCAGCTTTCTTTTAAAACTATTTTGAAGAAAAAAAAGTGTCGAAATTTCAAAAAAAGGCAAATTTATTTTTGATTTCCAAAAATTAGGGTCAAATTTGGACTTTTTTTGAAAATCGTCACGACCAACAAAAATTCTGTGAAGAAATCTATAAAAAATGTCAACAGTGAAATTTCGCTTAAAGCAATAGGAAAAAAGTTACAAATGTTTGAAAGTAAGGCCTTTCTTAAAAATCAAAAATTATAACCCCTCCACTTTGATAAATAATGATCAAAATTAATTAATTTTTTGTGTGAGGAGTACAATCTAATAGGACTAAAATTGGGTCAATTTTCAGCCCGATCAGACAACATTCATTTTCGAGGTGGGTACACTTGAGAAATTATGCCCCAGATCAGTTGCATTTTTAAATTTAAAATCAACCCTTTTGGTAGAACTTTTATCTTTTGCGTTAAAAATGAAACTGTTTGCTCGAAAATGAATATATTTTTGTTCAGAATTCCACTATTTTTTGCAAATCGATCTACTTTGCTAAATAATAAGAAAGTCGGCAAAATTACATGAGATAGGGGATGTTTAAAATTTACGAGCCGGAAGAAAGGGCGGTACATAGTTCAAAATTACAGAAACAAAATTAACATGGACAAGAATTTTTCCGTATTTACTGCTAAAACCGTAAGACAGCGACGGCTTCCCGCGACTCTGAAGGTCCATTTGCTCGACAACGTTTACGAGGAGCGTTGAAGCATCATCGATAGTGTGCTTCCACCCTCGAGAAGCGATATTTGCAACTTTCTTGAAACTCGAAAAGGCACTCGATTGCTTTCAACCAAAGCTATCTCGGCCAACCATCTCTGCCATTGAAGACCCATTAATTTTAATGACGTCTGCGGTTAGTTTAGCACGTTCCGTACCCACCGCAACAATGGGCACTTGGCTTGAGACAATTTCACAATGATAAACGCGTCATGCTGTAACATGACTATTATTGCATTGCATTTGCTGATTGCTCCTCTATCGGAAAACAATTGCTATCTAATCTGCATTAAATAGACCTTATTCAAAGTATACATTATAGGAGAAACCGAGGGAAAACAACTGAAGAGTAAGCGAACAATACATGATAAATTCATTAGAGTAAATGTCTCAATAAATAAACACACGTGTCTCAAAGACGAACAGAGATAAAAAAATATGAACGTAGATTTACGTATAGTAGAGCATCTGCGTGATTATCCAAACAAAATTTTATTTTATTTCATTTACTATCGTTGTAGCTTACAAAGTCAAAATTGATTTTCACAGTTTTGTTTTAGTACACTGGATATATCAACTTTTGCTTGCTTGGTTGGATGGATTTATTCAGTTTTGTTTCAGCACATTGGATTTATGAACTTTTGATTGCTTATAAATATTTTTGACGAGCAACATTAAATAGAAAGCAGAAATTCTGATGGATTTGAGATCTCCATGTCTATGATATAAGTTTTAGCAATCTTTTTGGTTTGTCAGATTCGTTTTCGTATTTGTAATTCTGATAGCAAGTTACTTTACCTCAGAAATTTTTCTTCTTTGTCACAAACTTTTTAATTTATATTATCTTTATTTCTGAGATTCTATAAACTTTTCTTTATATTGTTTCTAGATATTTTATATTGTAAAGGTATCGCTGCTCTCCTAAAAGGGGTTTACAGTGCCAAAATTAGCATATAATTTTTCGTACTCTCTTACAAGGGTTGCCATCAGATGCTTGCGTAACTCTCTTTCGACTTTACCCAGCACTTTATCCGGAGGTAGAAAGCGATGTCACTAACTGGGCATATAATGGTTATATAATAATAATAAATCTTTATTGAGTTCGTAACAATAAGAAAATGTACATGGCAGACAGAGATAACGTAAAAACCTAGATGGCGAGGTACAGCTTAAATCTATTTTAAAACCTATCCCTCTAACAGATATATCAGGAGGTGAATGACACTATTACATCATCACAGAAAGACGAAGGTGACTTATTTTTTTGTCTGAATCAAGTGACTGCAGTTCGTTGAAAGACGATCCTAATTCAACAGAACAGCTCTACCTGCTTGACTTTCGTTCCTACTGAAAAACATCGGATCTTTAGTATTCGTGGATACGCAACAGAAAATGTGAAACAGTATTTTTCGGTTCCTGTTATGCCAATTCGTAAAAAGCTTTTGTCTGTATTTTATGTATCCTTTGATTCAACATTAAATCGCGTAAATTCACTTTGTTTTATACCTATAATAATGACTGTCAGTAGCACGCAGGTTACCAATAAATCGCTTTAATGCTGATTTTCTACTTGCAAATTCGTGCACCTGACGAACACAATTCCCCTCCCTTTTTTCCTTTGGAATACCTCCTTTGTATAGACTATAGAGTATTAGCTATCACACCAATGTGAGTCGTCTTTAGGTCAAGAACCCGCTGAAAGAATTTTTGACGCACTTGTTTTTGCAATTCATTTTTGGTCTTTAAAAATAAACATATGTAGATCGCTCTTTTTCTTGGCGATAAACTTTCTTGATATTTCTTCTCCTCAATGGTCCATTTGCATCTATCATGTAATATAGTTTCTGATCTTGGATGGTTTTTTTTCGGATCTTCGTAGAACTTCCTTCTGATCATCCTAATATCAGAGAGCTTAATTTTTGCGCAACCAAATACTTTTATGTTATGTCTGCACCGTCGTATCTTGTTTCCTAAGATGCGAATCAAGATCAGAATATCTAAAAGGAATGATATAATCGGTATTGCTCATCTTCGACGTAACAACTTCATATGAATGAAATTGGTAAAGACTGCTAAAGAGATAACCAATATCCAGTTTCGCAAAGTTAAGTTATTTTTGAAAATATATTTTGCAAGTTTATTTTCACTAATTGGAAATAGCTACCTTGCGTTTTTCTTTTCACAATTTTTGCGTGGAGAAGTTTCACGTTTTCTGGAACCTTGGTCTTCTATTTCCATCTTCACAATCGCTTGGATATATAAAAATAATTAATGTATTTATATTTAAAAAAATTTTAATCATGGATTTTTCACGTACAGTTTTGCTAGCATATTTAACTCTCCTGGCAAACTTAATAAATTTGAATTTATATGCTTTTTGAAGTAATATAACGTTTTCAAACTAAAATTTTTATGGGATAGAATTTGTTTGTGAACAAGAGTTAAATAATCATAGTCTTCGAGTTCTAAATATGCATAAACTATGCGTAGCTAATATTTCTTTAAAAAGGGATTTATCATGTTTTCTTCGCTCACTTCTCAACACTGATATTTCGCTAGACCGCTCGGTAATCCTTCTAGGGAAGGATTTTTTATTTTTGTTGTAAACAGTTTGGTTGCAGATTTAACTATTTTGTTGAAAAGTTGTCTTCTCTGTTTAAAAATTAATTTTCTTGAATTAACAAATTTAACTATTTCTTTTGTGGTACAAAGTTTCATTTTATAATGATTTGATAAACAAATCAATCCTTTTCTTCGACCGACGATGTTTAAGAATGTTAATTTGAGAATTTTTTTATGTCTTAGGGTCCACATAAAAATTAAATAAAAAATGAGGCAAAAACAACTTTCCAACTCAAAATTTATTAATTAAAAACTCCTTTCTCCATCCTTTACGTAGGTTTCGGTACAATTGCTTACCTTTTTCAAAAGGTTTTTAAACCTAAATAGAGTAATATTTCCAGTTAGCAATATTAAACAGAAAAAATTAAAATAAACAGAATAATTAATATAAATTTGTACCTGAGATAAGATTAATTTCGAAGAGTAAACCAGCATCGAAATGGAAACATTGAAAAACGATGTCACTTTGATGAGACTTCACTCACTTTAAAAAACTACATCTTGAAAATATAAAAAGGAAATCTTTATAATAGTTAGGAAGGACGAAACAAAATTTACAATATGGAGATACAATAAGACAGTATACGTAATGAGCGTTTACAAATATGAGTTTTCATTGAAACCACTGATGAGAAAACGCGCGAAACTGAATTTTAATTTAAATGTGATAAAAATGGTATAAGTTAAGAAATGAAAATGTGACATTATTTTGAAATACTTTGATACATTTTATTAATTTTTAGAATTTTAGTATGTAAGTTAACAGAAATATTTCGAAATTTGTTTATAAAAATTGACTCAATGATACGTCGTTGATAAGTGTTTTTTTCAGTAGCTAATATTTTAATATTTTTAAAATCAAAATAATGACTAAAGTTCCATGAATGTTGTGACAAACCTGTGTTAGCATTCCCAACTTCACAATCTCTTTTGTGTTCAGCAATTCTAGTTTTTAATCTCCGGCCAGTTTCACCTATATAGTCTTTATTGCAACATTTACATGTGATCAGATAAATAACGCCAGATAAATTTTCAATGGAGTCACTATCTTTCTTTTTCAATAAATAATTATCAAGGGTATTTGTGTTTTTAAAATAAACATTAATATTAAATTTTTTATGTTAACACCTTAAGCGTTCAGATAAACCCTGAATGTAAGGCAAAGTAACACTTAATTTGAATTTATTGTCAGTGTCATTCCATTTATTATTTTTCTTTATTTTAATACTATTATTTTAAATCTCATGAATGCGTTCTGTAATAATGTCATAAACAAAATCAAGCCGATAATTATTATGTACTAAGGTGGTTTTTAATTCATTTAAATTTTCTTTTCTAAATTGTACATCACTTAATGTAACGCATCTGTCTACTAAACCTTTAATTAACCCAATTTTATGATCAAATAAATTATGAGAATTATAGTTTGGATATCTGCCAGACCAAGAAGATTTTTTATACCAGTTGGTTAGTATACCACCATTTTGAGTTTTAATGAATTTGAAATTAATTTTTTAATCTGAAAATTTGACTTCTTTTCCATTTTATTTTTTAAAGTAAATTTCTCTTTTTCAGTTAAAAATTTAACTATTTCGTTGGAAATTCATATATTTTGTTAAAAATCTATCTTCCTCGGTGATAAATTATTTTTCTTCGTTGAAAAACCAACTATTTGGTTTAAATTTGAACTACTTTGTTAAAAGTTCATTGGTTGGTTGAAGATGAATCATTTTACTTAAAAATTCATTACTTTTGTTGAAAATGGAACTATTTTGTTGCGAAATCGTTGCTTTTTTGTTGAAAATTACCATTTTATCAATAAAAATGTAACTATTCCATTTTTGATTGAAAATTTATCTTTTTTAGCTGGAAATGTAATTAATTAGCTAAAAATTTATCTTTTAGTGTCCAAAATTGAACTGCTTGGTTGAAAATTCATGTTAAATAGTTATCTTTTTGGTTGAAGATTCATTCTTTTAGTTGAAAATTGATCTCTATGGTTGAAAATGTAACTTTTTTTTAAAATTCGTTCTTTTTTGGTTAAGAATTAGTCTTGTAACTCAAAATTTTACTTTTTAATTTTTGGTGGTAAAATTATATTTTTTATTTGAAAATTCAACTATTTAGTTGAAAACTGATCTTTTCCAGTTGAAAGTTCAATTAGTTCATTAAAAATACATGTATTTTGTTGAAAGTTCGGCTTTTTCAGTAGTTAAGTAATATTTTTGGTTAATAATCCATATCTTTGGTTGAAAATTTAACTGTTTGGTTAAAATTTTATATGTTTTGTTGAAAATCGAATAATTTTGTTAAAATATAATTCTTTCTTTTTATGTTATGGGTGTCCATGAAGAGTAGGTTATGGTTTCTGGTGACAAAATAAGAAATGTAAAAATACTTTCTCATACATAATTTTGATATTACATTCTCACCCATAAATGCGACGAAATTGCAAAAATTGTATCAACTATTGAAAAAAAGGATAGAACCTAGATTTATTGTCAGATCCTGATCTTGTCGAGTATAAAATATTGATACACAAACATCTCTTGCCAAACCTAACCCAACCAAAGTGACAGTTGTTAGCATTATTAGCCTATGGTTTTTATGTTATCCTCGGGTTCATTCAATGATATCAATGAAAATAAGGAATTTTTAATGTGACCTACTCTTTCTGACGTACTCTTGAGAAATGCACCGAGTATCAAAAAGTTGTTTGATAATTGTAAATACAAAACAGAATGCTTTTGGCTTCAAACATATTGTTAATTAGGTTACAAACTTTAAATACGATGCGAAATTCTACCAAGAAACAATTTTATTTCTGTACAAACTTTTCAAATAAGATAATCGTATTTTTTGATCTAATACCGAAAACCATTTTTTTTATTCTCACACATTTGTTACTTATTATATGTCGCCAAATGTTGTCCAGTTATGCTAAATGTTGTGCCGAGTATTGTGATCAAAAGATTTGAAAATTTTTTTCCCGAAAATTTTATTAAATATGAGTTTCTGCATCTACGAACTTTACTGTTCATAACTTTCTAGCGTTCAGAGCCAGAAGCGTTCTCGCCCCCTCCCCACTCTAGGCGCCAGCAGGTTATAATATAATCGGTTCTTTGATCCAGGGCCTCGATTCAGCAACATAATATATTTCTTCTAACAATTTATTTATGTGATTCATTAATACAATACATTCTTATGCCAATTCCTGCTTTCGTCGTTTTATCAATATCGTTGGTTCCTGTCTAACAATATTTATTATTTATAGCTAGTTCAAGGATTAATGTATAGTTTGTTTAGCTTCACATTTTTTTCTGTTGGCTGGTATGAAAACAGGAAATTAGAGAAGACTGAATTGGTGAAATATCGTTAACGGGATTCTTTAACGAATAAGCTAATGTTCAATGCAAATTCCACGCATAATGCAATTGCACTCGATGAGAACGGAACCCGCGAAACCGATCAAGCTCGTTGAAGCCTCAGATGCTTAATTGTATAAAACGCGCACCTGTTTGGTAATTTTCCCGATATTTCGCATTGACGCGTTATCGACCAAACACTCGTCCAAAAACTCGGGAAAACTATTATCCAAGCTTTTGAGTGGTTTGAAATTTCAAACATCCAATTTGCATGTACTCGTTTCTCGCCAAATAGAGAGCCTGATTCTATCTGTTCGTGTATCACGAGTACTAACAATATACAATTCCATTTTTACCCACATTTACCCATTTGAATGTTTAATTAGACTTTAGAGAATAAATAAAAATTTGCGATTAAAAAACAAGATATTTTTTTTGTCTCACGCAATTTTTAAATTAAAATATAAAATTAATATTGCTACAAAAGTTGTTTATTTTGTAGTATATAATTATCTATTATCTAATAGAATAAAAAAAAAAGCAAGGAAAATATTTGTGATAAATGATGAAAATTGATGTCTTAACTTCAGAATTATTACATAGTATTTTTGAATAATATATTGACAATCAAACCGTTGTATTTTTGTCCAAAAATCCCAATTCGGGACAAAAAACTCTAACATAACCTAAAGTTATTTAAAGTTCTAAGTTCAATTTTTTAATTAAAATGATTTTGATTTGAAATAACCTATTTCCGATAAAGAAAAACATTGACATAGCTTAACAAATTACTGCTTAAGATTTAGGTCTAATGATTTTTTAACCAACTTAACGTAAAGTTGTTGAAAAATTGTGAAAATTCTTTCAAATCTAAAAATTTGTATTAAAAAGACCAATAATTGCCGACCAAAAACACTAACATAACACAGCAAAAAATTGTTCAGGAATGTAAACAGACCTCCAAATATAATTATTCTTGTTTAAAATATCAATTTCTGGTGTAAAACGATAACATTAATTAAAATTTTTAATAATTTACGAACCTTCAAAATCTAACGGATTTTGTTTAAAAATTTCAGTTTCCGGTAGAAAAACCCAGGATAACGAAAGATTTAATTTGAAGTAATTTTCGTGCCAAAAATCAGGTCTCGGGAAAACATAGTTTTTTATGATTTTAAGAATCAAAATAATATTACTGATGATGTAGTTTTAAATAAAAAATGTTCTGTGTTACGAAATAAATTAGAAATTAACGGAAAGCAATCATCGTAACAATATTATTTATAACTGAATTTTTTCATACTTTCGCTCCTTACCAATTTTTGTAATGCTTGGATTTGAATAAATCATAGCTTATTTTTTGAGGAACACAACTGTTCCCAATTTTAAAAGTTAAATTTTCTATAACTGCATTTTTTAAATTATAGAAAAACTATTTTCTCAGAGATCTGAATTTTGCATTAAAACTAATTTAACCACGCAAGAGTATTAAAAAGCACAAATATTTCTCAATTTGCAAAAGTTTCTCTGTGATTTTTCTTAATATACAGGTAAATTAAAAATTGAATTTAAAAAACAAGCAGTGTAGTTTGTTGGTTAGAGGGATAAATGATTTCTCATATAAAATAAGAATTATCATCAACTATTTATATTTTAAGACTGTTTATTTAGTTTCAAGGTTGTATAAATATAATTAATCTAATACACTCGAAAAAAATTGAGAAATATTTTTGAAAATAAAATTATGGAAATTTAACAAAAAAAAAAAAAACACTTTTCAGCAAAGTAGTTCAACTTTTAACCAACTAGTTGAATCTTCAAGCAAAATAGATGAATTGTCAACGATACATGTAAAGTTGATATATCAATCCAGAAAGACTTTAATTTAAAATAAAAAACAGTTTAATTGTTTAAAAAAATGGATTTTCAGCATAATAGTTGAATCCTCAACAAAAACGGTGAATTCTCAGCAAAGACTAAAATGAGGAATCTTCAACAAAAAAATGTCTTTCGGCAAAGTAGTTCCATTTTCAACCAAGTCGTTGAATTTTCTACCAAAAAAGATTAATTCTTGATAAAAAATATAATAGTTGATATGAAAACCAAAAAATATTTTTATTTGAAATAAAAAGTGTTGAATTCATCCAAAGAGATGTATTGTCTACAAAAAAGATGAATTTTCAACATAATTGTTGTATTTTTAAACAAAAAAGATTTTTCAGCCCAAAAAAAAAATTAAGCAAATTATAATTATAATATCTTTTGAAATAACACAATGTGACAATTTATTAGTATACGTCAGTTTCAGATAATTAGGATGTTCAAAGTTTGTTTCCATAATTTCATTTTTCTCATATTTTTGTATGCGTGAAAAAATTTACAAATTACAGGGTGGTAGAAAAATGTTTAGAACAAAGTCATTTTCCAATATAAAAAAGAAAAACCTTCGCAATTTAAACTTACTCTTTCATCAAGAATTTTCTCTTTCATCATCTCTTTCGTTAAGAAACATTAAGAGATAAATTTGATCAAGAGGTTATGAATATAATCCTTTTGTCATTTTTCAAACATTTCGTCAAAAATTTAACAATAGAATGGTTGCCTTTATCATAAACGAATCTCTTATGTACAATTTGAATGTTCTCTTTCCGAAATAAAATTTTTAAATTAAAATTCCTCACATGAAAATTGCGATTTACAAAATTCCAGAAAGTTTAAAAGAACAAACTGGAAACAGTCACTTAAAGTCATATTCACGTAATATGTAACCAATCAGGTATTCAACAGCAATATTTGCGAGATTGTTGAGAGCTTTGTTCCAGCAGTTTTATTAGATAGGATAAGAGGAGAGATGGTGATAACTAAAAGTACATTTTTTTCAACGAGTTTCCGATAATAATGGACTGTATAATGCACTACGCAATAGTGTCTTTTATGGACTATAATAGACATATTTTCGATGCTCAATCGCGTTACGATAACGCAATCATGCTAATGCAAATCGACCTACCGAACCATATATAATGGGTTAAAACTTCGCTAAAATCCACTGTTGTTTCCGCGAATTTCCATTAGAGCGCTACTGACGAGCTAGAATAAGAAATCCATCTCGAGAGCCGTTAGGAGGTTTCACTTCCATCGGGTAATTTTCTCGGTTTGCGTGCTGAAATTTTTATCGGATATGAAAGGTCCGGATGTAATCGGAAGGAAAGCATAAAACCAATGACTTTTACGCGACCGAACTTTGAAGCTTCAATTCTCCCTCGCAAGCGAAGCAACAGTTTTATTACTTAGATCTATAGCGAGAACACAATAAGACGTTTCCTCTTCTCCAAACGAAATTAATAGCCAACGCAGACATTCAGGGCAGTAACTATATTTGTTCTAGTGATTTATTCTGCCATCCAAACAAGAAAAGTAGTAATTACATTTTGGATGACTCACCTATCATCCCGAACTCAAGTGTATAATCTTTACTATTCATAAATGATATTTTAGTTTAGCTGATGTTAATTTATGTTTACCAGGTAAGGTTTTTATTAGAAGTGGTTAGATTTCGTTGGTATACTGGACCAGTATACCAACAAAATCCAACATCTGCTAATTAAATTCTTAATTGGTCGAAATCAATTAACATCAGATAATCATACAGCACGGTTGGAAAAAAATTCAACAAGGGAAAATGAAACTGTATATTAACAAAATCCAACATCTTCTAATGATATCTTTATTTGCTTGCCGTTCGAATTGAAAAAATATATGTTCACTTAATTTGGTTTGTTGTTTCGAAAGGCTAATTTTATTAAACTAGTTTATATTTTGCTTTTGCAATTGATTAACACTGATTGCAGATACAATAGAAGGAAGATATACACCAGATATGATAACTACACTTTTACATTAAAAACTGAGAATAAATAATACTTCCACATCACTAGATAAAAGATGAACATATCTGAGGAGTAAGCGAACAAAAAATGATAAATTCATTTTTTTTTAAATGAAATATGCATGGTTTTAACATTTGTTGGACTAGAGGAATATGCTTATTGATCCTTATTACATCAAAAAACGTCTCTCCCATTCCAATCGCGCTTGAAATATTTTAAAAACTTTAAAATATATCAATTAAAATCCGTATATTTTGTACTAAAGTGTTTAATAAGTAAGTTTAAGTTATTTAAGTGTTCAATATGTAACTAAAAGTGCATAAGAGTCCGAGCGAATAGATTAAATAATTCGATGATATTGTATAACCAGCTATAGGGTTTCCTCTATATGATCCTATTTGAATTTTGCTTCTATCGCTGATGTTTTTAGATATATCATTCCTCTAATTATTAAATAATCATCTCGAATGGATTTACCAGTTTTGGTTTGCTCACACCTCATTTGGCCAAGATTTATTGATTGTATTATTAATTTTTTTTTGTGAGCTATGAATAATGCTCAATAAAAATATCAAATTTGCGGTTAGGTTGACAGAGAACTTACCCGCAATGTAGTTATTACTTATCATCTTTGGATGGCAGTATTGCATAGTATACAATTCTCGCATTGATAAAATGCAGGATGTCTACTTACCTGCAAAACCTGGAAATCTGTAATTGTCAGGAAATTCTTATTTACCAGGAAAAACCTAGAAATATCCGAGAATTTTTTGGAGCGAGATAAAATTTGATTTTAATGCTAATATCATAGTCAATAACAACGTTTTTTATTTCTGAACGTAACGTGCATAGTACTGGATTTATATTGATTTCAATAAAACTTTTTTTAATCATTTTCACTAATGTCAGTTGAATATCTTTTATTTAAAATAGAAAGTGATGAATCTTTAAGAAAACAAATGAACTTGTAATAAATTAGTTTAACTTGCAACAAAGTAGTTGTATTTTAAACCAAAAAATATCAATTTTCAATCAAATGCTTGAATCCTTTACTAAAACAGATTAATTTTTAACCAATCAGTTGCATTTCCAAACATAAAAATTAAATTTCCAGCATCAAATGGAAATTTTCAACAAAATTTATCAATTTTAAACAAAGTAGTTGAATTTTTAACTACAAGTGATAAATTTTTAACCAAAAATCGCAAAGTTAAATTTGCAGTTGAACAAATATCTTTAAAAAAAATGTGTCTAGTACGCGCGAAAATTCGGTAATAGCCAAGCTTATGCAAACTATTTGACTACTTATCCCGAAATTCGGGACGACGAAATACTTACAAGAAAAACGAAATTTGAGCAAAATAGTTAAATTTGCAACCAAAAAGATAAATTTCAAACTTAAATGATGAATCTTCATCAAAAAGGAAAAGTAATTTTTGAGTAAGTATTCAAATACATGAATTTCCAATCCAATGGTTGAATTTTCAACTAAGCAAAAAAAAAAAAAATTCTGCCAAAAAACAGAAAAATAAAATACATCAGTTTTATACCAAATAGTTGAACCCTCAACTATTTAAAAAAGATAAATTTTCAACCATAAATGAAAAAGTTACATTTTCAGTTTCAAAAATTAATTTTCAACCAAAAAAGAATTGTTGACTAAATAGTCATCAAAAAAATAAATTTTAAACTTGGATAATCAATCACTAAAATAATATTAGATATTTCAACCAAAAAATATTTTAATTTAAAATCAAAAAAGGTTTAATTTTACCAGAAAATACGCATTTTTGATAAAATAGTTGAAACCCTAATCAAAAGAGACTTATTTTTAACCAAAAAGTTGTATTTTCAACCAAAAAAGATTAAAATTCTAGCAAAAGAGATTAATTTTCAAACCAGAAACATGAATTTTCGACATTAGAGTTTAATTTCTGACCTTAAAATATGAACTGTCAACAAAACAGTTAGTTTTTAACCAAATATTTGTGGTTTTAACAAAATAATCGAAACAAGACAAGGAAAACAAAATTCTTGAGTTTTCAAGCCAAATAGATGAAATTTCTACAAAATCCAGTTACAGATTTCTCAATTTCGTTAAAAATGTAACGATTGGTTGAAACATTTATGAATCTAGTTGAAAATTGATCTGTTTTGGTTAAAAATTGAACTATTTGTTTTAAAATCCATGCATTTTCTTCAAAATTTGACTGTTTTGGTAGTAAATTAATGTATTTGGTTCAAAATTAATCTTTCGGGTTAAAAATTTAACAATTTCATTCAAAGATTCAGTATTTTGATTGAAAATTCATCTTTTCGTTTGATTCACTGGAATTGTTAGGAATTTGAAGCATCTTAAATTGAATTTGATAAAGTTCTTACATTAATTTTACTTGCGAAGAGATATATTTCCCTATTTTCATGAAAAATTTCTTCATTTCCTGTTTTTATACTTTGTTTAGACACCTGGAAAATACCTTTCAATTAAAATATTAATATGTTAAATATGCACTGAATTTTAGGTATATGAAGATAAAATAAATATGTCTTATAATTACACTGGTTTACAAAAAAAAAAAAGGTGATGACTATTTGACAAGACCACTTTATCCTTATGTATTTTGACGCGCTGAATATGAATCCGAGGTCTATTTACCTCCATCACGTCAGGTTCAATGTCATTTCAAGGTCAAATACAGGAAAAGCCGTGCAATGAACTTCAAAAACCTTTTACATATGTTTTTAAGGTCGCTGAATATGAATCCGAGGTCTAATTACCTCCATAACGTCAGGTTCAAGGTCATTTCAAGGTCAAATACAGGAAAAGCCGTGCAATAAACTTCAACAACCTTTTTAGGGTTGCTGAATCCGAATCCGTTGTTCGTTTGATCCCTGAAGGTCAGTTTAAGGTCATTTCAAAATCTGATGAACCAGATACTCGCTCGTTCCACTTCTAAGTTGCGTCTTCAACGGTTACAAGTCGTTATTCTCACTTACTTGCTGGCGTTCACTAGCGACACATCTTTTGGATTTAATTTGCTAAACTCAGAGTACCCCGCACACTTTACATTAAAATCCGGCCTCGGTCAAATTGGCTGAAATTGCAACATAACATAGCTCAAAGCCTCCTGATCAAAAAATCCTAATGGGTACCAGTCTAAAAAATCAAAAGTTTTCGAGATAGGTGGGGTTGAACGCGAAAAATATGACCAGAAGCGAAACTAATGTCCCACTTGAAACTTGAAGATGAGATGCAGATTTTTAAATAAAATGTGACAATATGCGTGAGCATCTTATGTTTAATAACTGCA
>CAKNWT010196400.1:0-19514 GCA_932066315.1 Andricus coriarius
AATGAAAAAAACATGTTAAACAACCATCGCATGGTTCCACTGTGACCTTGTTGTCTTCTTGTTGGTGAATTACTTAAATATACATATTTCAGGATGACCACTAAAAATCTAAGAATAAAATTTCTGTTCATCTTCCGGTTTTATTTCTGTTTGCAAAAGAAGTTTCTGGATTTTTAGAATTATTAAAAATTAATTATAATCCAAAGCCCGCTTTACATTTCGCAATTCCAAATTTGAAATAGCCAAAACGAAAGCACTTTCAAACCGAGTGCACGTAAAAGTGCAAAAAATGTTGAAAAAGTATTTAAAACTGTATATTTTAAAGGAGAGTGATTAATAACTTTGGTTTACCCTATTTACCATACTTTTCCATACAAACTTATGGAAATCCAAAACAAATATATCTGAAAAAGCAGTACATGGGGATCTTGAAAAGTATAACTATTAATGAATCGATTCATAAACGGTTTATTTCTGCGCGTTATCAAAATACGTTTGGAAAAATTTTATTTTCTTGATTTTAATATTTTCATATAGATAAATTTTTTTATGCATTTGAAGATCGTAACATACTTCACAAATTCATATAGCTTTTTATTTGCTGATCTGTAAGAGATAATACTTCTCAAATAGTATCCCTGTTTTCAACAAATTATTTAAAAACCTACCGAATAAAAACAGAAGTGTTGATTCTTTTAATGTTCTACCGTTAAATATTGTTACAGTTTTATTAGTTTTTTTAAAAAGGCATAATGAGACTTTTTTTAGCCTTGGCCGAGATATAACATTGAATCAATAAAATAAGATTTCAGCCTAAGGATTTTCTGTTTTACGTCATAGTATGTATATTTGTTTCTCAGCAAACTATGTCATGGAAAATGGTATACCGCATTCTCATAGTTTGAAAAAAGATTCCTGCAAAACAGATTTTTGTTGATTTAACGTTATCTCTGCCCAGGCTTAAATAGGATAGTTGAGATACGTTTCCCCTTCCAATTGTCGTGGCTGTACCGGAAACTTGATATTTTCATGAATAGCGAAAACTTTTAACTGTTTTACTTTTTTATGCAAATTTTGAAGCATATATCGACGTGTCCAAATGAAAAAGTGCTATCTCGGCAGAATGAAATAGAAAGATTTACTACATCAGAGGGCACTCGTGTTCCCAATACTATTTATATGGGGTTTTTAAGCTTCCGCACATCACTACCTACATATATTTGTATGATGGGTGTTGTCTGTTCTGTATTAAATCCTTATGCAATTAAAATTCTGATTTCAAAATCGCACCAACTCAAGTCAATCAAATTCAATAAAAGATCGACTAGTTTCGGTACAGAAACAACAATCAAAATTTATTACACCGTGTATTAACTCTCTCTCTCTCTCTCTCTCTTGAGGATCTATGATGCAATGAAAACAACTTTAGGTGGAAAGACAACTTTATAAGATGTGAAAAAGACATACTCGTATACTGATTAAATATCACTGTCATTTTCTAAAATTTTCCAAATTTTGTGTTTTATAATTTGTGAGAAGTAACAAATAATTGAATTATTTATTATTCTCTAATAGAACAGTTATAAATAATTTTTTAGAATTCAACATATTCAGTAATATTTCCGACTTTAAAAACGGCGAGCCGATGCAATGGCAAGTCTAATTCATGATCGCAATTTGCACAAAAGAGACCCTTCTTTGTAATGTTTCAGATTGAACGATTAAAAACGAAGAGACTTACAAACAAATGTTCTCAAATTTAAGCTTTAAAAACTACACATTTTCAAGCTTAAAGACTCGAAAATTGAAGAGGTGTATCGTTGCAAAACTGTTTTGAAATATTTTTTTAATGAATACAAAGGTTCTTTGTGAACCACTAATTGATCAAGATTTTTAAATTTTTAAGTTACTAGAGATGAAAAACTTCATAAATGTCCCATTTTTTCCTCCAAAATTAGGTGCAGAGTTATTTCCAGTTGAACTAAAAATGAAGGATAATTCTACTTTTTACGGAAATCTCGGACGAATCTGGGACGACTCCATGCCCGCATGGATGTTCCCTGGATATGTACCTCTGAATTATTACGTTTATGTGCGAACGCAAAATAACGAGAATTGGTCTGCAACTGTCAAAGAACGCCCCGGTAGTAAACTTCCTGGTCATAATCCTGATCATCATGGTCCAAGCTCCGCTGAAATATATTTCCCACATAAACATATGAAAGCTGAAAATTTCCATTCTTACCATTTCGAACATGAAAAATTAACCCCATATAATTTCCCATTGGGCAACCACGTTTATGTAACAATGCCACGTTGCCCTAAATATAGTTCAATTATCAACTAAACTATCTGGCAATTAACAAAAAATGCTCCGTCGCCTATTTTGAGTAGTAGCAGGTTTTTCATTAAACTTAATATTCGACTTTTAATTACCGTCTAAAATAGTAAAAACGCATTTCCTAGCCCTAAAATAAAAGCTATCTCGTTCACTTACTCAGAACTGGTTAACTTTTTTTATCAACCTCTTTTCGCCTTCATTCAGCAACTGATAATATAAAAATAAAATTGTCCTAGTTTTTAATTAAGTTAAAAATTAGATTTTATAGAACGCTTTTTATCAAGCGACAGTGTAAACGGAGCTTGAAAGTTATTATTTCTTTATATTTTTGCTTATAATTAATTAATTCATAATATATAGTAACTAATACATTAGTGGAAACTATATATATGATTAGTATTAAGAATTATTTATGTTTCTTTCATGTAACCCACACGTAAGCGACTGAGTCATAAAAACTAACTTGTTACGTATATTTAAATTAATGTGGGTTAGTAAGAATCATAAAAATTAGGTTTCTTCATGTATATTTGTATCTAGAAGAATTGTTTTCTCTTGAAACATGTGTTCTTGTAAAACAATTGGGTTACGACCTTCTGGCCACTTGACCCTACAACTTGTTTTTCGCCTCTCCTGTAAAATTTTATTTTTACGACTTACGACCTTATGCAACTATATAGGGAGCATATATCTTCAAAAATTGTGTATATTCAATCGTATATGTAAATAAAATTATCATTTAACCATATAAAAGCCTTTTTTCTGAAGATTCTATATAAAGTCCGATCTAAAGCTGTCATTTTTGTGCTAAATCTGTCGCTGTAATTAATCACGATGTAAAGAAACCAAAAGCTTCTCGAATTTTCGTTTCGATTTATAATTATGTCTCAAATATATTATGTAAAGCAACGGGGAAAATTATAAATTTATTCTTTTATGTCGTAGAAACTGATTTTTCTATTATACTGATTAGGGTGGTCCAAAAAAGGCTCATTTTTATAGTAAGATTTTTTCAAACTATAAGTCAAATAATGAAGTTTGACCCCTAGAATAATTCGATGGGTGCTGCCTAAAAAAATTTTTAGTTAAAAACTGCAAAAAGTCAAAAAATGATCTTCATCTCTGAACGAATTTTTTTATTCGTGGCAACGAATATATTGAAAATTATGAGAGCCATTCATTAGAACATCTATTGGAGTTATAAGAAAAGACTGAAAAACAAAATTTATTCTAGTTTTTGACGAGTGAGGGTAAATTATTACTTCCCACAAATTAGCCTGAAAAATCATAATTTTTTATATTTTTACTAATAAATTGACATTGTTGGATCCTTCATATTAATAAAAAAAACGTCCTCTAATTATGGCTATCATCAATTAAAAAAACATTTCCTAGTTCCAAAAGCTGTTGTTCTTAAAACAAGCTTATCGTATCTAAAAACGTCTAAAGTAAAAAATATTTTCCAGGACTAGGTCTATAACTTTTGTTGACATCTTGTTATCGTAAAGTGAATAAATTTAAGTCATTAAATAAGGAAAATGATTGAAAACCAGAGTCAAATGATTTTTGTGTTTGAGATAATTTAGAAATATAATTCTTTTGGAAAATTCCCTACGTCATCTCAAAATTATCATTCTATTTAAAAATTCTATTCTATGGTATAATAAAGCGATAAACCTGCAAGAATGGTACAATTTATAATAATTATCAGTGAAATTTACTAAATTATTTACTGGATCAGATTAAACACATTTTTTATCCCCTCTCTCTCGGATTAGGTACAGAAGTGGACCTTGGAATGTCTGAGACTTAGCTAGGTAAACATCTTATTCGACAGAAGAAATAAATTTCACAGAGAATTGTATTATTATCAACTATTATTCTTTAATCATTGAATACACTCAAACAAGACACGTTTTAAATTAATATACATTTATTCTTCTTCACACGTCCTGAACGTGAAATAAAACAAACAATCTTATATTCTACCTAGTATATAAATTGTTAGTTAACAAAAATAAAAATTTTTCATACCATGTACTTAAATTCTATTCGATGATACTCTTGATATTTGTCAATTATATTCAATGAATAGATTTTAAATTGGTCCTAAAAAGTCAGACTATCCCCGAACTTTTCTTTTTAATCACCAGTAAAGAGATTTTTTTAAATTTTGCTTCAGAGAATTAAAATTACTTTTTAAGCATTTTTTATGTATCTTTTAAATCTTGTGTCCCTAAATTGAAACGTAGTTTACAAAAAATCGAAACAGTTTATGAAACATTAAAAACTTCGATCGCCCCAGGGGTTCGGGGGAATATTTGTAAATTTAAAAGCTTTAAAACATATCCAAAGTTTGTGCTTCCATTTAGGACAAAAGTCGTAATTTGCATTCAATTTTAAAGAACAATGGCTCATTTTTTCCCCCGAACGATTCTTCACTATGTGTAACGTTTTATGGAAATTATTTTATTTAGGAAGTAGTAAAGTTATTCTAAATTATTCACTCAAGATTTAAAATTAAATTACATATAATTGAATTAAATCAAATTAACTTAAATAAAAATTTCCTGAATAAAATTATATTAGGAATAAAATATCATGTGTACACAGAATCTTGAATCTGTAAAGTTCATGGATACGCATTACACAACTTTTGTTTCAATGGGTTTTGAGTGAAAAATATCCTTTCTTCGATAATTTTCTTTTGAATTATTGATCTGCAGGTTAGTTATTAAAAAAAAACATTATAATTATACATTTTGACAAAAAAACATTTTCTGTCCATTCGAAGCGATACCCTTTACTTGGTAAACTAAGAAAAAGAAATCATCCTGTTACTTGATTCGATAAAGTTCTCATCTTTCGAGTGATGTGATATCAAAATTTCTATGATTAAAAAATGTAGTCAAAGTAAAAATTGAATGAGGAATTCAAATATCAGAATATGTTTTACAAATTAGAAACAATAAAATAGAGTCATTTGATGCATAGTTAAATGATATAAACACACATGTCTATTAATTTAATTAAAATACTATAATACTATTTCTCTACCTTGCAGAAGAAAAAAATATTCAAGACCTGTACACCTAATTTGAAAGCTTTCATAGACCTACAGCTTCAACCATAAGAATTTAATCAAATAGCGATACATTGAAGCTATGCCCAGAGACCTACAAACTGAAGCATAATTTCAATTGCCATCCAAATGACCAGTACATTAGTATTACTGTTTAAAATTATTTTCCTCTAACTTTTTCGAGATTATAGAAGTATCAAGGACAATCGCTATACAAAAATTGTATAGTAAAAATAAGCTAGTCATATTTATATTCATTTAACAAATTATATATTTTTCGATCAATCTAGACACGCTTAAATCCTAGTACAACGCAAAATTCCACACCTGGAGAGTTTACGAATAAAGTTTTCTGTGACAGGCTTTGAAATATAAGATTCAGATAAGATTATAGAAGAATGAAACCATTGAGAGCTCAACAGTTTACACAGTAAATATGTGAAAACATTGAAAGAATTGCTTTCTGCATGGGAGGGAGGAAAAACATAATTCTCTTTATCAAGTTTTCTATCCCAAACATTTAAAAACTCCATTTTATTTTAAGAAATCCAGAAAATATTGTAAGAAATTTTTTGAGTCTGTTAAATTAACAGTATTCTTTGATACATCTAGAGAAAATTCATGTTATAGTTCAAGAAATAATGTATTTATTCTGATTTTTTTAAATCAAGATAATTATTTCCCAATCAAATTCAAGTCATTTTACCGGCTAGTTTTTACGATACATTCTAAATTTAAATTGGTACGATTTCACTCATTACTAGTGAAATTAAATTAATTCAATCAGAGAAAAGCGATTCACGAAGCTTTAATAGAAAATGTCTATAAATTCGATAGTGGAAAGCTACAATATGTTTCGTGAAAATATATGAATTTTTTTAGGGCTGTACATATTACATTGATTAAAAGAAGCTTATAGAAATGAGAAACAAACAAATTGAAAAGTTTAATAAAAGATGATTGTGTAACATTCTAAGCCTTATTGAACGAATATAAAGGCAACATTATGAAACTTGTCAATATAGACTCAGTCACCTGCTCTTAGATCATCATCTTCGTCACTTTGCCAACACAACGTTTTTACATGTTCCTGTACTGATAAAAATTTTTGGGATTTTAGAATACTTCTATTATACAAGCCTAATGTAAAATTGCAAACAAGGTTTTATAAGTTAAATCGCAATACTTGTACTGTAAAATTAAAAACATTACAATACGCCAATTCTATGCGGCATTGTAAAATTGCAATGCATGAAAGGCAAAATCACAACACAAGCATTTGGAAACTATAATGCAATTTACCGGAAGTTTATTTCCAATTAACATACTGAAAGTATCAAACAGACATTTTTTACAGTGTGGTTCAAAATGAGGACACAAGAATTATTAATCTCTTTAAAGCTTGTGACCTCACAGCAAGCCAGAAACAGAACAACATTCGATAAAACACAAAAGCACGTACATGATAAACATCACGTCCATCATTTGATTTGGAAAATAATCGAAACAATCAATATTTCGATAGTAATCTGTTCATTCAATTGTACGTATTTGAAATCATCAAACTTTACAAATTAGCACGCGTGGATTGGTAAAATGGGATTTCCGGAAAAAATCAGGGTGGGCCTGTATTATTTCAAGCAGCTTGGGGTGTTTTGACTTGCAGAATTGGGCCGCTTCCTTATTATCAACCATCTCTTTTAATTATTTTTCAATAAGTCTCAGAAAGTTTCAGCATCTAAAACTATTTATTACCAGTTTAATTTGCCTTATTTTAGTACGGCTATTTTGATAAATGAACGAATATGAATTATAACTTTGGTGATTGATAACATTATTTCAGTCAAAATTTAAAAAATCAAGGAAAGTCTGAAATATAAAGTCAAGGTAATGCTTTATATTTTTTTCCAATATCAATTATACTCATTTTGTGTAAGTCACGATATCTTGTTGCAATGAAATATGCATCAAACTTTGCTTTAAAAGGATAGAAAAGTTAATTACTTATTATCGTACGTATTGTCGATCACTGGTCGATAAATGATAAATGATTTCTCGTCAGCGAAAATGGTAGTAGATTTTTTAATGAAACTCTTTGTGCCTTTTAAGGCTGAAAAAAAATGTTTGAAGCCATTCGGTTAAGTGGGTAGTTTTCTGATGATATAAAGAAGTCATTTTTTATGCCATTACGTTAATCAAAAACTTTCCCAAGATGTAAGCTGTTAAAAATCGTCGGTTTCTTTACTTAAACCTTTAAAGGATGTTAAAATAACCCTTAAAATAAATATGAAGACTTTCCCTGCTAGGAGTTGCTTTATACATTTATTTCTTAAGTGATTTCCGACTCCAATAGAATAATATAAAAAATCTCCGATGATTTTCCTTGCCAGGAATATCGATTTTCTTGTTTGAATGTACAGGGAATGTTAAGAAGCCCTTTAAATTAATTTAACGACCTTTCCTGCTAGGCGTTGTTTCCCGCGTTTATTGTGAATTGATTTCCGACCCTAATAGTATAACCAAAATATCTCCCGTGATTTTGCTTGTTAGGAAGTGTCAATTTCCTTGCTTGGATATGAGACAATTAGTCAAATCTAAGAAAACTTTTTCAAGAAGAATAACATTTTAATAATAAATTGAATTTTTCTATTAAAATTCATGTAAACATTGAAAGTTTGACAATTCTTTAAGTAAAAATTGCCCATTTTCGGGTAATTTTCTCCAAATTATTGATCTGCAGGTACGAAATTACAAAAAAAACTAGTATAATTAGACATTTTGACAAAAAGCCCTTTTCTATAAAATTGGTGAGGGGTCCGCTGTTTATGAATATTTAGAAAAGCGGAAATGGGGTCGTTGCTTGAATTTTAGGTAATATATATTTTTTAATACTGCATAAAATTCTGAAAAGCTTAAACAATCACTGCAGTTGCTTCATTGACTAATGAAGTATCTTGCAGCCAGCTGGTGAAAATTCAAATTAGGATTTATAAGAGAGATATTTTTTTACTTAAAATTATCAAAAGCAGCAGCCACTCGTAACCAAATCTCGTTAAAAAAATACAATTTTGTTTAAAATATAAAAGGTAAAAAAGTAATGAATAATGTCATTCAAGTGCGTGAGATTGCGATATTTCCAAGGATAACCTCAAATTTTTGTCAATCACATTTCAGAATCATGAGATTATTTTTTCTCCTCTAACCTCTGCCCAGAGCCTCCGCCGGCTTAAAATTATGTCGGCAGAGGTTAAAGTGAGTGATTATGAGTGATTATAAGTGATTTAAGTTACTTGATGAGAAAAAATGTCTCATCATCCACATGTCGACTTTTCGCACATTCGCACTGTCACACTTTACATATCCTGGCTTTAGTATAAGTCGGGACATTTTAAATAACTTTTAGACTCTTCTTTATACTTTTAAAAAACGTTTACAATAATAAACACAACAATATGTTATGTTTACTGTTTACCCTTTCAATAGTTTTCTGCTTTATTAATTCCCCTATAAACTGGACAACCGCGCTACTCAGACTGATTTACTTCCGGCAGTCTGTCCAACCAATCAGAATTTTCACGAAAAAATAAAAAAAATATACTTTTTAAACATTAAAAAAAATTTTAACTTATTTGAAATAACTTTCCTTTCGAAATCACGTTCATTTCTTAATGTTCTTTTAATTAAATTGTGAACAAAATATTTAAAAATATGAAACAACCCCATTGTAAAAAGATTAATTACGGGAGCAAGGAAATCACCATCTTTCGACAGATAAGAAACACGTATGTACTATTCTGCATTTGACAACCCCCAAAAAATAACTCCTCTTCCCCACAAGTTACACAAGTACGATCTAGAATTTTGGAAAACACAAAAAATAACCCTTATATCAATCGCTATCCACTTGTGACACCCCTTTATCTCCCTTAACATCGCGTAACACTACGAGAATCACCTTTGCCCCCCTCGAAGGCCCAAACTCCTGACCACTAACTCCCCCGATCCCTTGTCAACCTAACCAGATTTTCTCTATTTAACCAAATCCCACATCACAACTACCCTGAAAACTAATTCTTATCTTCCCAATTCACCCCACACAACTCTACTTATATCCTAGGCTTCTAACCTCACACTCCACTCACACCTTCCACACAAATTCCATAAAATACTCGCACCACCTGTCAGCAAAGACGTTCTCACTACCGCCACCAACATGCAAGTCCAAATGAAATTATTTATAAACTATACATTGCAAAAGGTTTATTTAATGAACTGTTCCAAATATTGTGTACAAAATATGGCATTCCGCAAATTTTATTACTTTGTGCCCTAGATACCGCGAGTAAAACGAAATTTCTCCTACTTTTTCCCCGCTAAGAAGATACTTTGCTAAATTATAAAACCAAAATATATTTTCGAAGAATTTAACCACTTATAATAATTGTACGTATTTTGAAACTTAAATATTAATTTTAAAAACAAAAATTATTTCATAAAGTCACATTCCTTTCACATTGTAATTTATATTTCAGTACTTAAATATCTGTTTCCGACTGTGGATGTTTAAACTTTTTTTCAAATTCTTTATGTGTTTTTTGTTCAAATATTTAATATAGTTACGGATCCTTTATTTATTTTTGAATGGTACGTTTTTCCTTCTTACCCTTAGCTATACACAAGATTAAAAAAATGTTGAGTGAATACATTTTTTTTTTAGTTTGTTAGAGTTCTCAATTTCAACTTGAAATTATATGCATAGATAATAATAAATTAAAGACCCAGGATATGCAAATACAGATTAAATCAGAAAGTTTTCAAAATAAGAAAACTTATTGATTTATTCCGAAATTATTTTACAAATAGAATCTCTGGTATCGTGTTTCATATATAATACTAATTTGGTAGATCGATAGAATATAAATCAACAACAGTTCGTAGCCTTTGATCGCAATTCTCAGTCTCTAATCGTCTTTGGACTTGTAGATTGATATCAGTCTTATTATGGAGTATTACCGGAGCATGGCAGCATAAATAGCGTCCGCCAGGAAAACGAAATTCAAACTCGACAGCCTAGAAAGCGTACACCGAGAGGATTCAGCTGAAGGAACACATTTAGATCAATTTCATAAAGTATCAAAGTCTGGAGCTGAGGCGGCGTACTCAGAAAATACAAACAAAAATCAATATCAAGATCTGGAGCCCACATAGCGTACGCAGTTAAATGTCACATTGTGTTTTTTAGAGCCGAGATGGCGTACCTGAAAAACAAACAAGAAATGATTTCTAGAGCCGAGGTGGCCTACCGAGATTTTTATTACGCCAGCTGGAATAGCGTGCACCGTTTGTGCAAAAATAAAAAAATTCCTCGGTTTCCCGTCGAAAGGTGTGCAGCTTCTTTCGTTGTGGTACAGCAGCACTACTAAGAAGGCGGACCTGGCGAGAGACCACTCGAACAGTTAATCAGCCGTTCACCCGCAGGTGGTTATCCACTACTCCAGCGTTTCCCAAACTTTTTTCGCACTTTCTGGGGAGCGGCAGGGTCGCCACCCTCAATTTTTTTCACAATACTGGAACCCAAGAGAGACACTGGACGCCTGTCATTTGGACGCGAATGGTTGCTTCGCGCAACCTTCCCATTGTTAGAGAATTAGAGCCGGTTGAGTAAAATGAAAATTTTCTAAAACATTAATAAATAGAACTTTAATAGGCTGCCTTACATTTGTTTTATTATGACAGAAACACACTGAGAGCTCCCATTTATATATTCACAAGATTTGTAAATGTTTCCTTTATTAGCGCAGATATTAACCGATTTTCAAGAACTTTCTTTTCATTTTTTTAAATTATATCACGAAATTTATTGAGCTTATTAAAATTGAATTGAGCCATGTCTTTATAATTTCAGTTATTGTAATCACATAACAATGAAAGGATCATTCGTGGTAGGTATAAGAAAGTGCGGTCTGCTCGCAGTGGGGGGCCTACCTCGGAGCCTGCCGAGCTACCGGGCCCGGGGTGGCATACCCCTACCCAGGGTAGTGTACTCTACCCGCGGTAATTCTTTGGGAAACGCTGACTGCTCGGTCGCCTTCTTGAAGTCATTTCGAACGAGCTTACTTTCGAGGAAAAGTGTCCTGCGCTTTCTAGTGGTAGCTAGCTGTCTGCACTAGTCAGTCTTTGTCCACCTTTCATTGCTATATATATAGTTAATAGTTTGTCATAAGGACAACCGCAGGATTTCGCTAGGAGCAGGTGCTAATCTGAAAAATTGCACCGGCTCTCAGCGAAATCACGGCAAAATTTCAGTTGTAACCACGTCTCACGACCGTGAGATAGGTGGTTATAGTCTGCGACGAATTCAATACGATGATCCGGCAAAAGTCTCGTGCGCCTTGAGGACACGCAGCGACCCAAGGACGACCGCCTTCTGCATTTTTCCCGCAAGTATATATATAGGGTGTTTTTTTAACTTGAGACATCGAAATATCTTAAAATCATACGCATCCTATGAAAAAAATATGCGTAATAAAAACTTTTAATTTTCGAGGAGAAAAGCGACTTTGAACAAAATTCACTCCCCCCCCCCAGGAGTCATTAAGGGGTGGGTTTTTTTGTTTTTTTCGTGAATCGAGAAAAAAGTTTCAAATAAAACTTCCGTATTTCATGAAGGAGAATCGAAATCTGTGAAAAAAATTGGGGTTCCTATTTGAAATTACAAAGTCCCCCCCCCCTGCCTCCTGGGGGGTAGGGTGGGGTCAATTTGTTTAGAGTCGCTTTTGCCCCTCGAAAATAAAAAGTTTTTATTTCGGATATTTTTTCATAGGATGCGTATTTCTTGAGACATTTTGATGTCTCAAGTTAAAAAAAACACCCTGTAAATACAGGTACAACTGATCCTTGGTCATCGTTCGTATCAACTGTTTACCCGTACTTCGTATTTCGTAAATTGCAGCCGTTACAAATTTAAGTTCAGCAACATTGATCTTAGCAATTATTTAGTAAATTGGTAAAATACTGTCTTTCATTCGAGAGTTTTGATTCCTTTGGAATAGAACTGAAGGGCCTATGACAAAGCCACCGAACGCGTCCTAGGGTTGCGGATAGAGGGTCCCTGTACCAAGGGTTTCTGCTGAATATTATTACAATAATTAATAAGCAGTCGCGGACAATTGTCCAGGGATGGTCCCAAAGGAATAACCCCTAAGCGGAGGCGTAACAACCGAGCCGAAAGCTGAATAGCACCTGGGTGAGGTGTCTTGAACGATGACTCTGAGATACTAGGCGACCTCTCAGAGTATGCACCCTTATTCTTGCATGCTGGGCTCTACAAGGATGGACGAACCCTTTCCCTAGCTGCTAGTGGGAACAACAACGACACCTCCAAACCACCAAAAAGTTGTAAATGCGATTCAATACGATCGAACGCGCAGAGCACCCGACAATGGGTCGGCGAACAATGCCGATAATCCTAGAGTTCGGGGTGCTGAAAATAATTTAGATGGAAACACGACGACGAACCGGTAAAGCGCCCACATTGAGTGGACGAATCAACTCCAGGATGACTTGCTAGACTGCTACGATGCCAGCATTATCCCTGTTCACCGAGGCTTTATGGCGTATATGCATACTATGTGGAGCCAAAAACACCCAGAGCTTCAGTACGTTCCGATTCAATCGTTGCGAAATCAACGTGCCTACCTCCGGAAAAATGGATATGTACGCGGAGCGCTTCCCCAACCGCTGCTTGACCAAGCTGCAGCCGAAGATGAGGAAGCGACATTAAGACCAACCGCGGAAAACAGGCACCTCCTTCTGAGAGATGATCACGATTTCAGGACAAGAAGGAACATTAACATGCAAGTTCCTCTTAAGCCCCAAGATCTGGCTGAAATGGATGCCTCCCTTCGTGGAGAAATCTCGCAAGAATCCGAACTCTGGATCGTCAATTGCTCAGTTTATGGTGCTGCGATAACTTTGGCTAATTCAAATCGAAGGCTCAAACCTACGATGGATCAAAAGACCAAAAGACGCTTACATTAAATGAGCAAGAAGATTGGGTGGGCAAGACAGAATGCGCCCCGTGTTCAATGTGTGATTGCGTACATAAAATCTGGTAGACCGTTCACGGGAAAGGTTCGAAAGTTCGCCCAAGAACTGAGGATCTTGAATTACACACTAAACAAGTCAAAGCTGCTGACAATCAAGCAGCATATTGTTGACAAAATACGGCTGTTATCAGACGTAAGGAGGAGAATACAGAAGAGGGAGAGATGGATCAGGGAGAATCAACAGTTTCTCGCTGACCCATCTCGCCTGTTCAATGATCACCCTTTTTCTGTCAAAAATCCACCCAGGCCTAACGAGGTAGAGACTTTTTGGAGAGAGGTCTACAAGATCCCGAAAACACTGAAGTTGAAAGAAAATACTGACAATATCATCCGCTTCAAGGAATTTTGCGACAACCTCATAAAATCTGAGGAGGAATGTCCATCAATCACTGCCGAAGAGGTGAAAATAGCACTTAGAGGAACGAAGAACTTTTCCGGTGCTGGACCAGATTGTATCAAGAACTTCTGGTGGAAGAAGTTTACTTCTACACACCAACATTTGGCCCGCATATTCGCCTCATATTACAAGTTAGAGACGCCCGTTCCGCAGTGGCTGGTGTTAGGACGAACTACACTCCTACCGAAAAAAGGCAACTGGTCCGAACCAGAGAATTACAGGCCAATAACTTGTTTGAACACACTGCATAAGATCTTTACAGCTGTCCTAAACAACAGGATTGTTCGGCGAATTGAACCTGTGTGGCGTGAGATGTACGAACAACGTGGCTCGAAAAAAGGTGTAGCAGGCTATCGAGAGAACCTGATAATTGACAGGTGTGTCTGCAAAGACGCTGCAGCCCATCAACGCGTCCTGTCAATGGCCTAGATTGACTACCGGAAAGCTTTCGATTCAACCTCTCATAGAGTTATCATCTGTCTGTTGGAAAGCTTGAAGTTGCATCCACACATAGTGAGATGCGTAGAGAGATTAATGCCTCTTTGGAAAACTAGATTTACTATCTCATCTAGAAATTATCGTGTGACAACAAACAAGGTCACCTTCCAGAGGGGCGTCTTTCAAGGCGATACCACGAGCCCTTTGCTTTTTTGCATCCCAATTCTGCCTCTATCTCTCGCACTACGAAACTCTTCTGGATACACTGCGACACTAACCAGCGCGAGCATAAGGTCACTCATGTATTTTATATGGATGACCTGAAGCTCTATACCTCTGGTAAAGATAAACTTCAAACTGCCATAAATATCTTCGCGAAGTACACAGGAGAGATTGAGCACCCTGAGCTTGTGGATATAGGTGTTATCAAACATCTTAAGACTGGAGAGACCTATACATACCTGGGCGTGCCTCGAAGCCGCATTCAAGACGTAATATCAATCAAGGAGTCTCTCCGAAGCAGATACAAGCATCTTCTTCGACAGATTTGGTCTTCCAATCTGTCAGAGTTGAACAAGATATCTGCTACTAACATGCTTGCCGTCCCGGTTCTACTCAACTTGTTTGGGGTGGTTCAATGGACGAAGAACGAACTTAAGGCCCTTGATGTCACCACACGTAAGATCATGCATATGTGACGTGCGCCGAAGAAAGGGGGCTTACTCTAAAAAAATCGAAATCGAGGTTTTTACACCTTTCGATAGTTTTTGAGTTGCTATTTTTAATGGAACCATCGACAAAAATTTTCGAGCGTTATTATTGCTAATAAATGAGTTGTTAGACACCCGAGAAATCAGGCCTTCGCTCAAGAGCTCGAGATCCCGTGAAACACCTCCCACCACTCACCACTGCAGTGTGTGCGACTCATCTATACCCCGTCCGTGAGCCGCGCCGCTATATGGGGGAGAATGTATAGTAAGTGGAGAGGGAAGATTTCGTGAGTCTTCCCTCTCTCCTAAAAGTCGCGTGTATCCGGTCGACCTCGACCGCTCGCCCTGAACAATCTCACTTGTCAGAGTAAGCCCCCTTTCTTCGGTGCACGTCACATATGCATAAAATCTTTTATATCAATTCGTCAGTTCCGCAATTATACACTTCGCGCCGTCAGGGCGGACGCGGACTTCTGAATCTTCAGTGTCTTCATAACCGAATTGTTCTACGTACAGGTTATATCGAAGCCAATGGCAGAGATCCTCTTCTAAAAATGGTCAGGAACCACGAGATGATGGGCAAAGGAGCGTTCCTTTACAAAGCCGCGGAGCAAGCGGTCGAGACCCTTGGCCTGAATTTTAACATTAGAAGTGAGGAAAGTGCATTACTCCATCTAGATGCTTCACTTCTGAAAGCCGAAGTGAAGAAAGCGGAAGTTCAAAAATTCCATCAAGAGCTACTCGACAAGAATTTGCACGGAAAATTTCACAGCAATGTAGAAAAACAGTCCTTGTCGAAGGAGCAAACTTTTTCTTTCCTCAGATCATCAGAACTTAATTCAGGTACAGAGGGTCTCATAGTCGCATGCCAGGACGGTGTCATTACCACCTTGGCATACCGTGACCGCATTTTATGTCAATAAGTTCCGAACGATAGGTGCAGAGCGTATCATGCACACGCTGAGTACCTGGAACACATACTATCGGGGTATCCCACCCACGCAGGAACGGCGTACATCTAAAGATATAATGCGGCCCTATGAGTCCTTCATTACCATCTTTGTCGCTCTTACGATGTTGGCCGCGATCCCGCCCTGCCGAACGCTCCAAGGGAGCTAGAGTCAATTGTCCAAAACTAGAAGTGCTAAATTTTCTGGAACTACGATTTTCGGACACACTCGAGGCCTGACATTGTTCTCCAAGACTTCGAGAAACGAACTATATTCGTGATCGAATTCTCGGCCCCGTCCGAATACAACATCACTGCCGAGGAAAAAGAAAAGGAGGAGAGGTATCAAGACCTTAAAAGGGAGCTGCGAAGACTGTACCCAAAATATTCGGTACAAGTAATTGTCCTTGTGATAGGTGCTATCGGAGGAGCGAAACTATCACTGGTTCGTAACCTTAAAGCCATACCTGCGTGTCAAAAATATGCCAAGGCACTTGCGAAATGGATGCAGAAAGCTGTCATCCTTGGGTCGCTTCGTGTACTCAAAACACACGAAGTTTTCGCCGGCCTGTCGTTGTGATTTCATCGTCTCCTGTGACCACCTATCTCACGGTTGTGAGACGTGGCCATGAATGTGATTTACCGCTGCCCTACTGGCAACATTGATCTTAGCAATTAATTAGTAAATTGGTAAAATACTTTCTTTCATTCGAGAGAACCGCTGAGTTGCACTACTTGTCGACAATTTTAAAATATCAGTGTGTTCATTATGGTGTATACGTCACGGTAGGGGTGCCCACTTTTGCCCGTTTTCATAAATAACATAAAAATCGCCAGTGATGTAGTCAGCGTTCGAGCGCCAATACCTGTACCGTCGTGCTTCTACCTGCTCTGTGCGAGCCGCCGCACGCACACGCACTTCTGGTTTTTCCTGTACTTTTCACTTCTTTTCCAGTATTTACTTCGCTTAGAAATCTTATCGAAAGTTAGAGAATATACTATTTCTTTTAATTTACTTTTTTTTTCTCTTGTATTCCATTATATTGTATATAATGTCGACATTCACTACTCACGTGCAAATTGACCGTCGGCCCACGCTCGGGCCAACCGTCGGACGGTCGGTCCAACTTTGTGCGCCACTAGTCGGGTCAACAAGCTAAATGATAACGGTCAACCGGCTTTGACTTCTTAACGTCGGCCCGACATTTTGTTCCATATATGGGCTATCTATTAAGTTGATGTCGGCCCAACCTTGGACACCAATGTGGGGCCGACTTCGATTTTTGAAGGTTCAAGGTATTCAAAAAATTAATAATAATTGATTGCGAGTATTTTGTCTATAACTTTTAATGGTCCTGCCTAGGATGAATACATATATTACATTTTTAAACATTATATTACAAATAAAATTTCTATCGCTATGGGGTTTCGAACCCACATCTATACCTGAATCTATCGCCTAGGAGGCGGGAGAGTCTCACCTATTACTCTATGCCAACAGAATTGAAAGTCAATGAAATACCAGCCTCATAAGCCACAGCTCAAAGCAGTTGAAATTAAACATTTGTTTAACTCTTTTTGCTCAATCATTTTTTTATTACTATGCGACATCATGTAGATGTAAAATAAATTAACTGTTAACGTGAATGTAAGTGAAATAAGTTTTAAATAAATAATTTAAACCCATCAAACTTTTTTAAACAATTTTTTCAACATTTTTTTTTGCGCCCACTTTAAATCATTTTTCTTCGTGTAATATTATTTTTTTAGCGTTTTAGGCTATTTTACAACTTTTGATAATGACATAAAATGTGATTTTTAATAAGCATTTAAAATTTGCATCGACAGAACTTAGAAATTTTATCGTGTACTGCGACGTCGGTTGCATCATGATGACTTGTACAAGCCAATGTTATGCCGACGGTAGGGCCATCTCTTGTCTAAAGTCGGATGGACCGTACTTCCACGGTATTTATGAAACCATGAACCAGCGTTTGTCCGACGGCCGGCCCATATTTGGGCCAAGGTTTGACCGAACATCCGGTGCACCAAGGTGACTTGTGGCTAACCCACTGCTGTATACAGTGTCGGGCCGACCACATTCTTGCGGTCGTACCGACCAACCTGCCACAGTTTATCCGATCGTTGGCTCAAAGTTTGGCCGACAGTCGGCTTTTCGCCCACCGCCGACGTCGGTTGCGAACGTCGGTGAGACCATAGCAGCTTGAAAACACTTTAGTCGGTCCAACTCTGGTTACCGTAGATCGGTTACCAAAGTAGGGCCGACTTTGGGCCGATTTTCAATCTCTGGCATCAGACCGAATTTCGCACCTGGGTAAAAGAGAAATGATTTTATTTTGAATTAATAATGATTTGAATGCGACTGTTCATTACATTGTATTGAAAATGAATTTGGATATTAAAAATAAACCAGAATCAGACATGATATCTTTAATGATCAGCATAAGATCTCTCAAATCTAAACGTAATGCAAAATTTCCAGTTGCGAACAGAATTTAAGCAAGATTTGAGTTAGATAATGCTGAGAAAGAGTTTAACCTGAGAGGCTAGTGGGAACTCACACAGAAAGCCACTCGAACACCACAATCTTTATAATGAAAAATTAAACAAAAAACTCTGCAATAAAATCCAAATTAGGCAAAAAATTAAACAAAAATGAATATATTTTAACTAAAGAATTAGCAGTTTAATTGGCACTATGTTTTACAACAATGTAATTGTCTGAAATATCAATTTTTGCTAAAGTGAAAAATCATCTGGAGATATTTTTGAAAGGAATCCAGTGGTATTCTTGGTTTTGAAATACGACCTTTAGTTTATTTTAAATTAATGGCGCAAATTTTAAGTCTATATACGGGGCAGGATACGTCAAGTGTTTCCACCTAAAATTATTGTTTTTTCTGATCGGGTTTAAACCTAGTTGAATTATAGTCCTAGTGGACCTATATTAATTCACCAAACCACAGGTCAATTTATCAACCGGTTGTCAGTACACAGGGACCTGAAATTTTCACTTTATCAGGTGTTTTTTCACCTCCACGAGCAAGAAGGAGAAGAAGAACGGTTTAGAGAGTCCCGATTTATCGTCGAGGCCATTGAGGGTACCCCCGACACGGATGATAAAATAAATTTTAAATACATCTATAAGACAACTTGGAAATAAAAAACTGTTTTTCAAATAATAAATAATAACTAATACTGATCATTTTCAGATGTGATTATGTTAAATAAAGCGCTTTCTAATTCTAAGTTGTGATGCAGATTTATTTAAGACCCTAAGTATCTAAGTAGTTATTTCTTTCTAAATTATCATTTCTAACCCTAGTTTGCATGAGGTAATATATAGTACTTTCCAATAAGTGTGAGCCACAATTTCTGAAAACAAAGTAAAACAGTTACACAATTTTCGCAAAAAGACGGTATTTTACCATTTTTATATCAGGAACGTTTAAAAGCCCAAAACTGAAA
>CAKNWT010196412.1:0-10296 GCA_932066315.1 Andricus coriarius
ATTATATTCACTCTCGACACATGTTTAAAGTATCAAAAGATGGTTTCAACTAATTAAAAGTGTTATAAAACACGGCTAACGTGACACCGAACGTCAGTCGCTCCAAAAATGCGTTTCGGGTATCGGGTGTGTTCGCTCGGCGTTCGGTAGAGGTCGTGACACAGCCACTTCTGTTTGACATTCTGGAGTGTCGATTTGACTATTATAATAGTGAGTCTGAATCACCTATGATGATTCAAACAGAATATAAAATTATGGTCTGCCTGACTATGAAGAAAAAATTGTGGGTGGTACTTGAAACTATTTAGATTATCAAACTGACCAACTAAATTTTGACACTTCAAGTTTGACTATCCATTTTTCTCCGTGTGTGCGAAAAAAATGTTTCTTCATTATTCTTTTTTAAGTCTGTAGACAGAATAAAGACATCATAAAGACGACATGTGTGATTCGCGCTCAAAGTTCAAGTCCAGTTGTTCAGTTTTTTTCTACTACTCGTAACTTATCAGGGCTTAAATAATATTGCATATTACATAAAAGGATTTTAGGCACAATTTTTAAGAAACTTTTTATGAGGTTGAACGTAGAAAAATTTCAAGATTTGAACGATTTTCAAGTCTCAGCATAATATTTGTTAAACCCACCGAACCCACCAAAGTATATCCAGATTCTTATAACTGTGCGAAAAAAATGTTTCTTCATTATTTTTTTTAAGTCTGTGGACAGCATATGACATGATAAAGACAGCTTGTGTGATTCGAGCTCAAAGTTCCAGTCTAGTGGTTCAATTTTGTTCTGTTACTCGTAACTTATCACGGCTTAAATACTATTGCATATTACAGAAAAAGATTTTAAGCACCATTTTTAGGAAACTTTTTTTGAGCTTGAACGTAGAAAAATTTCAAGAGTCGAACTATTTTCAAGTCTCAGCATAATTTTTTGTTAAGCCCATCGCACCCTCCAAAGTATATCCAGATTCTTCTAACGGTGCGAAAAAAATGTTTCTTCATCATTTTTTTTAGTCTGTAGACAGCATAAAGACATGATAAACACAGCATGTGTGATTCGAGCTCAAATTACAAGTCTAGTTTTTCAGTTTTTTTCTACTACTCGTAACTTATCAGGGCTTAAATACTGTTGCATATTACAGAAAAAGATTTTAAGCACCATTTTTAAGAAACTTTTTTTGAGGTTGAACGTAGAAAAATTTCAAGAGTCGAACAATTTTCAAGTCTCAGCATAATTTTTTGTTAAGCCCATCGAACCCTCCAAAGTATATCCAGATTCTTCTAACTGTGCGAAAAAAATGTTTCTTCATTATTCTTTTTTAAGTATGTAGACAGCATAAAGACATCATAAAGACAACATGTGTGATTCACGCTCAAAGTTCAAGGCTATACGTCTCTCCAAGTTTGTTTCGATCATTTTATAGAAATTATTGCTAATAAGTCTGATAAAGCAGCACATTTGTACTCTTTTTATGGTCACAGACCTGATAGAGCATGAAAATAAGCCTTATTTTAAAGGCTAAGTACCCCGAAAAAAATGATGGCTTTGACATATGTTGTAACGCATATATGTGCGCAGTTTTTGGGAAAGCACACTGAGAAACCCTTGTTTGTATTTCTTTTTAAAAATCACACTGGATTTTACTATCTGAACTTTGCAATGAGGGGCAAAACGCAAATTTTAATAATATTTACTAACCTCAATACTAACTCGTAGCTGCTTAAAGAATTATAAAATATATTGGAATAAAAGTTAAAAGTATTGCATTGATTGTAAATGACATTTGAAGTATTTATGAACCTCTGTAGTAAAACTGCAAGTCTGCACTACTGCCATTCACTAATTTTGATAGGGGAAAATAGTAAATTTGTTGGATTAATATCTGTAGAAGATAACAGTATTTACAAAGTACTGTAGTAAAATGATGCGCAGGGACCGTGCGCACCGAATTACTAACTGGTTAGCAAAATATGCTACAGTCGGAATAGTAAAAAAAAAATAAACACGTGTTGCTAATTTTCACACAAGCCTACCTACCTATACACATATTCTACATTTAACATAATTCACATTTATTTAAATTAAGAATTGACAACATTAGAAATTACATATATGTATAATTTATAAAGAAAAGTGTACGCTCGCCAGTTTTTTAATTTTAGAATTGCGAATGTGGAAGATTTGGTCACATCGAATATTTATAGTTGGACGACATGATTTTATAAATTAAAAATAGTTATGTAAATAAATTTGCAAAAGGCCCGGTTTCAAAATTTCAGAATTGGAAATTTTTTTTATTGGCTATTTTATAAATTTATTGTTTGGCGAATTGAAAATTTTATAATTTATAAAGAAAATGAACACTCGCCAGTTTTGTAATTTTGAAATTGTCAATGTGGAAAATGTGGTAATATCGCAAATTTATAGTTTGGCGAATTGATAAACTTAGAATGTATAAATAAATTTGCAGAGGGCCCAGTTTTAAAATTTCAGAATTCGAAATTGGGTAGTTTCGAAATTTATTTTTTGATGACTTGATAGATTTATAATTTATAAACAAAAGTGTACGCTCGCCAGTTTTTTAATTTTAGAATTGCGAATGTGGAAAATTTTGTCACATCGAAAATTTATAGTTTGGCGACTTGATTTTAGAAATTAAAAATAGTTATGTAAATAAATTTGCAAAAGGCCCGGTTTCAAAATTTCAGAATTTAAAATTTTTTATATTGGCAATTTTAGAAATTTATTGTTTGGCGAATTAAAAATTTTATAATTTATAAAGAAAATGAACACTCGCCAGTTTTGTAATTTTGAAATTGTCAATGTGGAAAATGTGGTAATATCGCAAATTTATAATTTGCGATATTAGTTTCAAAATTTCCGAATTCGAAATTTGTTAGTTTTGGAATGTATTACTTGGTGGCTTGATACATTTATAATTTATAAAAAAAGTTACCTCTCGCCAGTTTTTTAATTTTAGAATTGTGAATGTGGAAAATTGGGTAATATTAAAATTTATAATTTGGCGACTTGATGAACTTGAAATTTATAAATAAATTTGCATCTAAAAAATTGGTGCATTTGCAGATGTTATCTGCAAAAGCTATGTGAATATTTTTTACGCCATTTTATTTACATTTTTATTTTTATTTCACAATTGAGAACTGCCTTATATTTGGTTGCGACTCGAAATCTCGACCCCCCATCGATAAGGAAGGGCGCGCCGATATCATGGTCTTCACACATACCGGAGGTGTCAATTCATTCTAGATTGTGCTCCATTTTGCGATGTATTTCGTGAAATTTAGGTTCACCATCACCCAGTCGTTCGTCTTGGCATTTAGACACACCCGAGAATGCTTCTGCGATGTCCGAATTGTGAGTAAAAAAATAAATTTGCGAACGGTTCTCGCCGTTCAGATGCTGTCGTTTGCGACACGTAGATTTCTCTCTTTCATAAAATAAACATTTTCCGGCAAAATATTAATTTCCCCAGTAAAAGGATTTATCTCTCGAAATTTCATTGATCCAAGGATCACGCAAAAAATTATACGCCAAAATTATTTAACAACGACTCCTTTCTATTATATTTGGTCATCCGTCAACAATTCCTAATTGTTTATATATTTTAAATAGTAAAAAAATGTACTATTTGTCCGGTTTTCAAAATTGTTAGTTTATAATTGACGGTTCGGAAAGCAGAACCGAGAGACAGGAGAGGGGATAACGCATAGTGAACGAGGTAGACGGGTGGACGAGGCGACCAATAATTTGTCGCCTCGTCCACCTCTTTCACTACGCGTTATCCCCTCTCCTGTCTACTTGTCAAGCGCTCCGTCGATTCTGCTTTCCGAGCCGTCAATTATATGACAAGATGTGATATGACTTTCCAAGTAAGACGGAGATTCAGTTACCTAGATAGCGTATCACAGTCGACCCATCGTGCTTATATACCCGGGGAAATCAGGTTACCATCAAACATACGAAAGATACCTTACATCACGTGCCAGATGCTCTATCTCGTATGTATCAGATCGAGACCGAAGCAGTCAGTGATATCACTGAGACAGGCGACCCCTGGTATCTTAGACGGATCAAGAATGTAGAGGAAATGGCAACAAATTTTCCAGACTGGAAAGTGGAAGGTAGCTTCCTGTATTGTCATCGGTCGAATAACTTTTCTGATCCGATTTTGCCCGACCTTGAGGTCTGGAAAATAGTTTTGCCACCTTGGGGTTGAAAAAACCTATGCACGCTTGTCACTTCTGTATTACTGGCCAGGTATGTTTAAAGATGTAGCATAGTATGTTAAATCTTATCCCACTTGCCAACAGTTACAAGTAGAGCAGGCTGGTCCTGTAGGGCTTATGGGAAAGCGAGTAATTGAAAAACCTTGGACGATGATAGCCGCTGATATTATGGGCCCCTTTCCACCAAGTAAAAGGAATTTTAGGTTCTCAGGGTGGCGTCCCATGATTGCAGGATGGAGTTGCCTTTTGCGTAATGCGTCAAATCACTAGACATTTCAGCCAATGAAAGCGCCATTCTGCAATCATGGGACGTCACCCTTACTCGTTTCCCAAGACATGAAGTGGATTGAATGTATCCTACTGTGGAAAGCCAATGGTTCCAACGTACATAGGGCATTAGAGGATTGTATTGTATTTAGATGGGGCGCTCCTGAAGTCTTGTTTACCAACAATGGGGCTGGGGTTTTAATAAGTCAATATCAGAAGCCGGTAAGCAAATTGGTATTAGGCATTCGACTACCCCACCGTATCATGCTCAAGCAAATCTAAACTCGCAAACTCTATAAAGAAGAATGGAGGAGGTAATCCAAAGGTAATACCGTTGTCTGTTCATAATTGGTCCGATAGGATAAAAGGTTTGCCAGAGTTGCGCGATTGTATTGCCCATTATTTAGACGTAGCATCAGACCGCAGAGCGAAATATTATAATCACAATAGGCGGTATATCCGTTACGAGACGTGCGATATTGTTTGGTGCAGAACGCACGTTTTTTCCTCTGCACCTGATTATATTACGAAAAAGTTAGCACCAAAGTACAACGGTCCATTTAAGGTGGTAGAAGTTTTATTACAAGCCGTTTAGCTTATAAAAGGGTTATCAGGAAAAAGTGAAAAAGTTCACGTTCAGGATTCAAAACATTATTGATCCATCGATCGATCCGCGGTGAACGGGCCGAGTGTTCCGAGTTTTGAGGTACCGGGAGTCGATGACGAAGGTCCTGAAGAGGACAGGACGAAGGACTCCTCACCAAGCTGCCAAGGACAAGCCGATCATCCGTGTTTACCGGAACCCAAGGGATCGAGCCTCGTCACCTTGTGGGTCAAACCGTCCCGATCCCCTTTTTCAAGGAGACTTTGCCCTCTTGAAAGGAACTGAACAGCCCCGAAAAAGAGGCAGACCTACAGGAAAGGTCACCAAGCTCAACAAATCAGGTGAGCCTCCCGCCCCAATCCAAACAGCTATGAACAGCGGCCGAGTCTTCCGTAGTATTGGCAAACATCTGTACATTGTTGTCGAACAACCCAAACCGGGAAAGAGAATCAAGAGGCGAGGTAGACCTTCAAAAATAACCTACCCCACGCGCCGATCCTACGTTCCACGGCCAAGTAGTTTCCCACTGTACAAGAGCGAAAGTCGACCAGTACGAAGACGAAGCAGCAGAAGAAGCAGCAGAAGCTTCCCCTATTGTCAGAAGTAGTAGGAGGCTCAGAAAAAGAGCATCTCCTCCTTTCTATTGAAATGGATTCTATTGAATGTATTGATTTTTGATTGCCAAACACGTGGAAACAGAGTTTCTCTGTGAAGTCTCTGTGAGGCTGAATGATTTCGGAATTTGCTATTCAGAGAGATCGATTTCTTGAACCTAGATTCGTAACTGATGATTGGATAAATATTATTTAATTAATTTGTTGAGTTCCTATTTTTAAAGTAAGAAACCTTTTGCGAAAGAACCATACCCTCTACCGTATTTTGAGATTCTGAGCTAGTCAGCATTTCAGCCGGTACACTGCTTTCAAAATTATCTTGCGTTACGCAATCTCTAATTTAAGTTATCGTACGTTATCTTGCTTTGAGTTGAATTACAGATTATATTATGTTGTGTTATCTTATGTTCTGACCCAAGAAGATTCTGGCGCCCTGGGAAAAGTAAGTTCAATTTTGTTATTCCAAATTTTGTTTGGCAATGCAGAAGGGATATTATAAGGAAGATAAAATTATAATATGACCATGGTGCCAAGCGTGGAAATTAAATACATTTGTTGGCGTGATTAGAAAAGATAGTGGACAAATGCATAGACCCGATGACAGATAGTCCCTTCCAGGCCCAAGGTTATCATCGATCCTGAAAATAAGAACAGATTTTATTATAGAGATAATTATGACCGTCGTGATTATTACGATGACTATTATAGGTATAATAACCGCGATGATTATATTGATCATCCAAATTGCACTGGAGATAATCGTACATATTATCGAAGTAATCGCAATAACTTCCTCCCTCGCCGAGATTATTCTAACAAGCCTTAACAATGATAGCTGCAACTACCATGATAACTATAACCCCAATAGCCGCGATTATTATGCCAGTAACCGAAATTATAATCGCAGTAGCCGAGATTATCATCCTAATAGGTGCAATAATTCCCTTAGGACTCGAGATAATTGTCTTGTTGATAATGAATCCCTCCCTACTAATCGTATTGTGCTCCCACTTCACAGAAATCATCCCCCTATCATTCGCGAACGTCCCCTTAGTCCTGAAAATGTTGCTATTTATAAAAGATTACCCAATTACCACAATAGCGCTAGAAATATTTCTAAGAATAGGCAGATCTCGATGCTAGGCCTCGCCTGAAAAGTACATCTATGACTTTATCAAAGACACCATCGAAATAAGTATTCAAGTCCACAAAGTTATAGACCGAATTGACACTCGCGTCATAGTCTTCCACTCTCTTCTTTAGCAGCTACGTATGACATTATGAGGAAATCGAATGTAATGAAGACCCTGATACATTTTTTACTCTCATTGCAGATGGTCGTGCCATGATCCCAGTTAATTACCAGGACTTATTGTGCCTCCTTCCATTTTTTAAAAGTATAGCTGAGAGGTGGTACGACGGCCACAAAAACAAATGGTTCACTTTCGAACAATTTGCTAGTGACTGTCGCGATTTGTTTAGTGACTCTGATTTTCAATTCAAATTAACTTACGAAATACATCGACGAACGCAGGGTGAACATGAACCTGTTCCCGATTATTTAACGTGCATACTAGCGATGTTTGATCGATTGTCCCCTAGGTTATCTGAGTATGATGAAGTGACGTATGCACACCGCAACTTTCTACCTCGTATACATTTTGACACCCAAACATCTACAATTCAGGATTTCGTTTACTTAGAACAAGTTGCTAACGCAGCAGAAAATGAGCGTAGAGTAGCTAGGAACTTGAAACCTCCGCCCAAACCTGAGCGTTCGTTGCTACCAGATTTAGCATGCCATGAACCCAGTGTTAGGGAACACGGTAGACACAGAGAATCTATCGAGGGGCTATTCACTGAGTTGAAATGAGTGAAAGAATTCATGATTTTCGAAGAGTACGTAATCTTGAGTCTGAGTTGAATCGAATAAAATCGGAGAGAATACGGATGAGTTGGAAGAATACATGAGGACCAGGAAGAGTACGAAATGAGTTAAAAGAATATTGAAAGAGTTCAAAGAAATTGCCGACATGGGGAATGTCAGATTATTTTTCTGTGAATTCGCATAAATGAAAAATAATTAATATGAAGCACTCATTTTTATTTTATATATATATATATATATATATATATATATATATATATATATATATAACATATAATACATATAATACACTTTAACATATAAAAACATTCTTTGAAATGAATTGCATTTATACAAAATACATATATGATACATTTTTATTTTATACGTATATAACGCATATAGTACATTTTTATTTTACACATATATAACACATATAATACATGTAATACACTTCTAATTATATATACAATCTTTTAAATTAAATTCATGTATACGAAATACATATGCAATACATAAAAAGCCTCGTAAAAAGCACTTTACGTCTCTCTAAATTTGAATTAGTAAAATACAACTGATTGTCAGTTAAATTATACTAATTGCTGTAGCTAGAATTGCGTCACTGACAATTAGTAGAAATGTATTGATTGGATTAGTAAAACTAAAATCACTAATTGATCAGTTATAGTTGTATTGAAGAAATCAGTTAATTTTAAGAGGTTATGTTCCAAATATATTTTCTCACTATTTTTAAATGTGAAATTGTTTGAAGTTTGATATTGGTTCACACATGTCATAATTTCTTATTCATTTAATAAAATGAAAATTTCAAAATACACTTTATTATTGTAAATAATGTTGGAGTATAAACAAAAGCTTAGTGCAACAATTTTCCCGCTATCAATTTATTATAAATCTATAAATGATGCACTGCAGTCACGGAATAACTGATTAACTTCAGATACAGTATTTTAACTGTTAAAATTAGTAAACTTCTGAAAATAACTGATTCATCGATTAAAATTAGGTTTACTGAATGAATCAGTAAAATTACCACTAATTAAAATTTAGAGAGTTGTCGAAGAAATGTAAGAACCCTACAAATTTCAATTCAATAGACAATATATTTTTCCAGTTAAAGGGTGGCAGTACAGAAATAGATAAACCATATTTTTATCGAAACTGGGCTTATTTCATAAAAAATTCTTCAAAGATGAAATAAACATCGTGAGAAAATTTTTGTTTGAAAAGATAATTTGTTGATACAATAACGAAAGAAAAAAAATTGTAATATACTTTAGTCTAAATTTCAACTTAGTAGTATATTTTTTCAACCTTTTCGCGCTAATAGTTATTCAACATAGTATCATTTATTGCCCCCAAAACATTTTTTAATTTTCTTCAGATTTTTAGAAAAAAATGTTTGTCATGCTACTTTCGTATCGTGATCCTGAATTGGGATTCTGTTGGAGCAGCAAAAGTGGATTATTTGGATATGAAGTTGATAATCAGACAAAAGATGAATTTCTCAATAATATAGATTTATTAAAAAAATAAATTCCATGAACTGTAACGATAAAAAATTTATGTTTTAACTGAAAATTCAACTATGCCAGTTGAAGTATCATTTTAGTTGAAAATACAACTTTTTTGTTACAAAATTGGTTCTTTTTGGGTTAGACGTTTTAACTGAAAGTTTATCCATACTAGTTAAAGATTCATAATTTTAGTTGAAAATTCCTCTCTTTGGTTACCAAAAACTATTTTGTTGAAAATTCAGAAAATAGATCTTCGGGGATGAAAATTCATATTTCTGATTCCCACTAATAGTTATTGAACTTAGTATCGTTTATTAAGCAAAAATGTTTAATTTTCTTCGGATTTTCAGAACAAAAGCTCTGTTATGCTCAAAACTAGCCTGGATAACTTATTTCGATTAAACACTCTTGGGCCTCAATTCAGCAGCACTGTATCTCACGAGTAGACTTTTCTTTCGTTTTTCAATAGTGATTTCGATTTTTCCCAATGTTTTATTTTTTTCGAAAATTGTCATTTTTTGGTTATCCCCTTCTGTGCTGCCAGCCTGCAGTTACTTTTAAGAATCGCAATCTCAACATTTTTCGATTTTAATGTGCCGAGGCGTAATCTAGAATATACATAACATAATTTTTCACGTCTGTGTAGCCATGAATTTCTATTTCTAAGGGTCTCAAGATTCCATTTTTCTTTATCCTGAACCATGTACAGAGTACGCCTACTTCTTTTGTCATGTTAACAATATTAACGAAAGTTGACGAATATTCCGTTTCTTTCGACGCTTTTTTGTCACTGTAAGCAAAACCTAAGACAACTCCTACATAAAAGCCTTCGTTTTCTGTAACTTTAAACAGACACCAATCCAGCACATGAAGTTCATCTTTTTTTTAATGCAGTCATCAACAACTTTCTCTTTTTTAAAAGCTTCAGCATCTCTCACTCTCTGTAATCTGTCGCTGCTTAATTTGGACGTCACGGAAAAAAGTGGATAGTCAGATTCACTTTCATGCATTGTTAACTTGCAGTTTACTTGTTCACTTTGTACAAGAAACAATTTAAATGGTTTCTGATACTATATGAGATAGTTATCTCGAAATATACAAAACCTAAAGTCAGCATTACTACTTCAAATAGTAAAAAGAAAGATTA
>CAKNWT010196415.1:0-11530 GCA_932066315.1 Andricus coriarius
GATGTACATGGGGAAATAAAATTCTATTCTATTCTACATTTTCAAACTGTAAAATTATGAAAATAAAACAAAATTAGTTCCTAATTGCATTGCCCTCTAATTGTTTCTTCAGATCGTAAATTAGTTCTAAAAAATGCAATAAAATTCATTAATAAGCATTTTATTCCGAGCTTGCCACCTCATGAATTGCGATTTAGAAAATACGCAGTGATAATGCTGATAAGAAATTTAAGCATAGGTGAAGGGCTTTGCAATGGGACTAGATTGCTCGTATTAGAAACTTTCGATCGAATTGGAATTGACCTGAGAAAAGATGTTTTCAATCACGGACAGCTGTACGTAGCTTTTTCAAGAGTTAGATCTTGGGATTCACTGAGAGTTTATTTAAGTAGATACGCCATAAAAAATGACAATAAAATTAAAAATTACGTTTTTCAAGATATTTTTGCCTAATTAGAAAACTCTGTGTCTCAATATATTCGAAAAGTTTGATATAATATAATATATGAATATAATGAAATGTCTACCATAGACGAAAATTTAATTTATATTCGAGATGGAAATAATTAGATTCGATATCTTCAATAACTATTTAGCCTTACAAATGGAGCTTTATTTAAATGATATATGCTTCTAATTATATTCATTTTGTATTTGTATATTTTCAACAGGTGGCATATTGATTCTAATTTAGCTACATTTTATGAAAAATTTATTTCAAAAATTCATTGAAAAATATTTTAATCAATCTTATATCACAATTGAATGGATTTAAATTTGAGTATACTTAAGTAACGTAATAATAGAATTTCCGCGCGCATAGCGCGCGTTATGTTCTAGTTTTATAAAACTGAAGACAAGTAAACGTCTGTTCTCTGTATAACGTTAATACAGAAGTCTTGAAGCATAGAAAAGAAAACCAATATATGCAATTTAATTTTACATCTGTATCATACGCCGTATTCAATCTTATTGACTTTCGAGTTTTTTCCTCGATTCGACCTTAAGATGACCTTGACCCTGACTTGATGGAGACAAGCAGACCTCGAATTCAGACACAGAGACCTCAAAAACATACATAAACGGCAGCTTGGCCCACACTCGTGGAATAATCTTGATTTGAACTTGAAATGACCTTGAAATGACCTTGACCCTGACCTGATGGAGAAAAACAGATCCCGGATTCGGACTCATCGACCCCCAAAATCCCAAACACTTTTATTCTTATTTTTATAATTAGTTCATTCTATGCCAACGAAAAGCATGTCTAAAGTATATCTAAACTTTTTTTCACAACAGTGTGCTACATAGAATTATTTGAGCAGAATATAAAAATGGTGAAAAAATTGTGATGCTAAGCATTTTCAGTTTCTCGAGTGTATGATTTTTAAATGAGCATGTAAATATTATTATTTCATGCACCTAATTTATTTCAATATTCATCAAAGAGCGAGAGCATGGTTGACAGTGGAAATCTCAAATAAAGTGGGGTCATTATGCTTTCATAAAAATTCTAAAACATTTTACTTTCAAATCTCTTCATCTTTTTAATTCTTGAATTTCGAACACTTCAAAATTGAAAGCTGTAAAATATTTAACTTACTTTATTGCGAAATTATTTAAATTTCTATGCATATCGTTAAAGACTTCAGATTTTCAAATTATTATAGATACATTATGAAAGTTGAATTTTAGAAGACTTCAGCTCCAAAAAGATAAACTATTATTTCAGGCTTTCAAAAACTTTTATTTTCTTAGAATAATATAAATGCTTGAGATTTCATCGTGGTAGTCTTGGCCTACACATATTATCGAAAATAATGTTTTCCTCCATAATGTATTTTTTAATTATCCTCGCCACTCTCCCCTCACAGTTAAAAAACATGTGGCTTCTTTGCTTTTTTAAAAACCAGAACCTCATTAATATTTAAATAAATGCAGAAAATATATTTAAGAATCTTTATTTCAATTTTGCATCAATAAACTTATGCGAACAGTATACTTTTTTAACGAGTATTGACCTCAAGGTTCTTCCTCAGAAGTGGTTACCAATGACTAACTCAATTCCTGGAGCCCCATCTCTAATCCTGAAAAAATATAATTTTTTTGTTAAGTTCATAATTAAAAATAAATTGTAAGCCTCAAAAATAAAATCTTGAAAGTTTTGACGTCAAAGATATAGATGGATTCTCATGAAACTTACATTGTGAAAATCGTGTCACAAATATTTATAAAAAGATCGTGTACAATTTGTGATACTTATTTTTTTTGAAATGCAGACGTTATTGACCAAATCTTGCGATAATGATTTGATATTGCTATTCTGTAGGCACATCAGCTTCATCAAATCTAACTTACAAAACAGCCTTTGTCTCAGAATTTCTGTTACATAGTTCGTTAGTTATAGGACGGGCGAGGAGCCCATGGATAGTTCCTCTGGCGCTCAAGCTATAAAGCCTATTGTTCCACACCCTTACTTATTCGCTCTCAGCAGCTTACCCCAGACCTCTTGACGAAGCCTAGTATGTCGACTACTGATCGCGTTGTAATTTCCTCTGGTTCCATAAAATGGGCCCGAGGGTCTGTTGCCTGAGCCCATCTAATACCGGGCACTGGCATAGTACATGCAGGGATGTTTCATCATCCCTGCCGCTTCTCCTGTACCCCGTCGTGGGCCTATACGCCATTTTGTGCATATGATAGTTCAAGTGGTTGTGCCCAGTTAGGATCTGTACCACTGTCTTTATGTCTTTCCTGGGTAAACCCAGGATTTCCCTGACTCTGCCCATCCAGGGGTATAACCCAGGATGGATTTCGCCTGACGGCAACCCTGGATCTGCTCTCAATATTCCTGGCGTTTTGTTTGGATCCAGCTTTTAATGGCCAAACCGATACAGCAAGACGCTCGTCCCAGTACCGCTTCTGGTCCTATGTATTCAATCGCTGCGCCCCGTTTTGCCAACTAGTCCGCCTTTTTGTGGCCCTCGATCCCTGTATGACCAGGGACCCATATGAGACCCACATTATTTCTTTCTGCAAGTTGATTTAATGCCTTTTTGCATTCCCAAACCAGTTCTGATGTTATGTCTGGTTTCCCTTTTGCAGTTAGTGTAGCTTGGCTGTCGGAACAGATAGTAATCTGTCTGCCAGCAGCCTTTTCATCTATTAGTGTTTCAGCACAGCGAAGGACGGCCAGGACCTCCGCCTGAAAGACAGTAGCAAGTCGACCAAGTGGTATCCCTACCCCTTTCCCTCTCTTGCTGTCGTAAATTCCTGCTCCTGACCCTGCCTCACCCCTGGATCCATCTCTATACCGGATTTCCCCTTGGAGAAGCGGGTTACCATTTGCTTTCCACAGATCCCTGCTTGGGATACAGATGCGGATAGCTTTAGCAAAGTTGAAGCGTTTTGTTATTTTATCTTGCCTCATCTGTAGAATCGGCAATGCACTAATATCATTCGGGAGCCTAGTGTGCCTAGTCCCCCGAGTCCATCTATTTGCTCTTACCAGGCGGCCCATCGCGTGTGCCGCTCTAGCGGTTATCGCAACATGCAAGGGTTCTTCACAGAGCCTGTCCTGCAATGTTTTGAGTTCCGCCCGTGGCCACCACACCACGGCTGCATGTAGCAGCCTGGGTTTTAGGACAGCAGAGTAGAGCCATGCAAACATTTTAGGCCCTAGACCTCACGTCAACCCCAAGGCTCTCCTGCACATCCAAAAAGTCATGACAAACTTCCTGCATTGGGTCTCCAGGTGCTTTGCCCAGTTCAGCTTGTTATCTAGGATTACTCCCAGATATTTAACCGAATCTGAAAACGTCAGCTTCCCACCGCAAAATACACGAGCGTACACTTTTGGAATTTTATAGTTTTTCGTGAAAATGACCAGGTTGGTCTTTTCAGGATTTACCGAGAGCCCTGAGCTATCGCACCAGAGCTCTACAATGCGCAGCGCTGACCTCATAAGACCCATCAGCGTCTCCAGATGAGCCCCCTGACTAGGATTACAAAGTCATCCGCATATTCCTGAGTATAATGCCCCTCTTTATTTAGCCTTCGAAGAAGGCCGTCCACAACAATGCACCACAGGAGGGGTGACAGGACACCACCATGTGGGCATCCCCGCGGAGCTATTCCCCTTACTAGGTCCTTACCTCATCTGGTTTCGAGTGTTCTCCGACGTAGCATGCTTCCTATCCAGCGTACAAGCTGGTCCGGCACGCCACATCTCAGAGTCTCTCTATAGATGACTTCTGGAGGAGTATTGCTGAAAGCACCATCTATATCCAAGAAAGCGCCCACAGCATACCCCTTTTGTTCCATCTGCTGCTCCAATTTTGCCACAACAGCATAAAGCGCAGTTGCTACCGAGCAGCCTGCCTGAAAAGCATGCTGCCCTCTATGCAGCGGGGAGGCCAAGAGCACCTCATCCCTAATGTATCTCTCGACCAGCTTCTCCAACGTCTTCAGGATAAAGGACGTTAGGCTGATTGGTCGGAAATCTTTTGCAGCAGTATAACCCTCCCTTCCAGGTTTGTGTATGACGGCCACTCTCCCATCCTTCCGTACCGATGGCACGTGCTTAAGGGCTATACTTGCCCTAAATAATGTCGTCACAGGAGGGACGACCAAATCCATGCCTTTTTTCAAAACCGCTGGATAAATGTCATCCGCCCTTGGTGATTTAAAAGGATAGCAGGACCCTACAACCCATTCCACCTTCTTGTAATCAACTACCTTAGAGGCGAAATTCCAGTCGGCCCTCACCATCTCTTGGCCCCATCCTTCCTCCTCTTGGTTGGTTTGGATTCGTTGAAAACCCGGGAAGTGAACTTCCATCAGGTGATTCAGAGTTACTTCTTCGTCTTCGGCAAACTCACCGTTATCGAGCCTTATGAGCCCGAGGCGATACAGTAACTATGAAATTCATATACGTAACAGAAACTTACTGTACACTTAATAAATTTAGTATACATAGGTATAACTTCATAAAAGAAATTTAGTATACGTAAGTATACTAAAATTACAAAGTGTAATATACTTAGTAAACATATAGGAAATTTAATATGCTCGTGTATACAAAAATTGCAAACATTTCTAACAGTGTACGGCCCAAGACAGATTTATGTGTAAACATCTTCGGTAAACGTTAACTGAAATTGAAATCTTACATAAAGCAAATAATAACTCACGTACATGTAGAAGTATAAAACTTTATTTTCTCTTATATTTAATGCCATGCCAAAGTCTCCAGACATCTATTTTCCAATAGGTTAAAGAAGTACCCTAGTTCTAATAGTAATAAACTGTAAATTTTCTTTCAGTTATTACATAAAAGGCGATAAGAGTACCCGCTTTATGGACATACATGCAAGGCAGTATGTGTTAATTTTATTAGAAGTTCTTTGAAAAAACATCAAATTTTAATGTCTCCGAAAAATATCAATTAGATCGGAAATGACAATTTTTTATAGAGAGAAGAAGAGAATAACTGAGTGGCTCCTTTGAGTGCGTGAAGTGAAGCAAGCCAGTGGTCTCTGACACATGTAATAACGCGTGTATCAGAGGCTTGCGTTACTCTTTCGATCCATGGTTTCACTTGACTCAGACACGACTCCCCATGTTGAGGTCTAATTGTAAGATGTTTACACATCAAAAGTTAGTTTTTAGATAAAATGATAGAAAAAGGAAAAGGCTAAAATATGTCCGACTTCACCCACAGGCTGGACACAGTATTATAAGTAAATTAATAAAAATAAGCACGTTTTGGAACTTATTTCGTCCTGTGTCATAGCACAGAACGAACTAAGTTCAACATTCTTGAAGGATTATTGGATTCCTGTAAAATAAATGAGCTCGAAGTCAACATAGAAAAACAAAAATAGTAATCTACAGAAAGGGAGGTCATAGTCATAACCCATTCACCCAATCTGCACTTTTTGTCAGGGCGAAAGATGAAGCTGTTCGTAAATCTAACCTCGCTGTAAGAGCAACGATTTCTCTGATTCAGAGATTAAAACTTCACTCATGGAACCCTATTGTTCGACTTTTCGATAGTCTTATATCCAGCGTTTTAATGTATGGTGCGCACATATGGAGTCTCAGGTATTTAGATTTTATAGAAAAAGTTCAGACCACTTTTTATAAAAGAATCCTGCATGTTCCACAAAATACTGCTGGATATGCTGTTAGATTAGAAATAAGTGCATCCCAACTTGCAGTTAGTGTTTTTGCGTCAATTCTCAATTGGATAGAGAAAATTCTCCATATTTCGGACGATCGATACCCGAAGAAATGTTTTTTAAGATAAAGAGACCTGGATAGATTAAAAGATAATCTGTCAACCCTAGAGAAATACAACTGGGCTGGCCATGTTAGAAGTATATTTAAAAAGATTGGGATAGAGGGCGATTTGGAATTTCTTTCTCTCGGCCTCTCTGCAAAAGAATAAATCGGCATGGATAGCGCTTATGATAAAATATTATATCTAGAAGATTAACAGCGAGCCTACTCGCCCTCTGCTCTAATACTTTATCCTCAATTAACCTTGCGAGAAGGACCTCCGAAATATTTAACTCTGTCAACAACACCACTCGGGTTTATCAGAATTATAGGGCAATTATGGTTAATAAATAAGTTCATACCTAGACTCATAATCGAGAATAAAACCTGTAGTTTGGATGTCGATGGTTATTTTATCTACTGTCATGAGAATAGTTTTAATACAGTACCTGTGTACCACCTTTTAGTAGGATGTCAATTTTTTTAAACTGTAAGGTTTTCATATATAAGCGAAAGCAGGGATATGTGTGAGATAAAGAATGCCTGGCTGAATATTCTAGATAACCCAGAAAAAAATTATATCAAAAAAATTATTATGTTTGTAAGTAAGTTTCACGAATGAGCATTATAATTAATTATATAGTTCAAAGTTTTTTTTTCTTTTGTTGTAAGTTCGTTTTATCTCCTCTGGGGTAATGTTTGCCATCAACCTTTAACTTTAGTTTTTGCTTTTATTTATTAGAATAACAGTTAGTTTAAGAATTGAACTGTAACCTATGTGTATGAATCGAATGATTCGCAAACAAATAAAGCACTACTATAAGTATATTAATAAAAATAAGCCCATTTTTTAACTTTGTTCGTTCTGTGCCATGACTCAGAACGAAATAAATTTCAAAATGTGCTTATTTTTATTAATTTACTGATAATATAGTGTCCAGTCTATGGGCGAAGTCGCACATATGTTAGTCTTTTACTGTTTCTATCATTTTATCTAAAAACTAACCTTTTTAACTTTTAACTATAAACTATTTATTACAACGAAAACATGTCAATATAACTCACTCCAATTTTTAAAAACCAACAATACATAAAACTCACAGGTTATTTTTACTACCATTTTTTTTTGAAAAGGACTACCGAAGCGTAGTCAAAATGTCGCCATATGATTTGAGGGATCTATCAGTCTAATAAATGTTGACCAGTATTCACAAAAAATTCCACTCTTTTTATTCATTTTTTATTGTTTCCTTCATTAATAAAACCCAAAATTATTTCTCACATGGAGCAAAATGATTTCCTATTTTTTAGAAAAGATTATTATAAGTACTTCCTGAGGTAACCTAAAAAAGGAGAAAATACATGAATGAACAACCATAAAAAGTTTTTCGCGTTAATGTCTGATGAAATCACGAAACCGTACGACCTTACTACAGTCCAGATAATATAAAGTATTTGATCAACATGCGTAATTGCGGCATAAAATTCAAAATTCATACTTTGATTAATGATATTTGAGAAGATTCTTGTTTGTAATTTACCCAAAATTATTTTTGGTCCTTCTGCTTTTAATTGCCCCCTCTTTTAATGAGCAAACATTAGCATGAAGAAAATTTTTTTATTTTATTTGATTGTATATCAACAGTTCGAGATTCTGTGTCATCGAGGGTAAAAGAAACGTGTAAAAAACACTAAATTCGGACTTTACATGATTGTACTTTCTTTCGTTTTAACAAAACATTAACTTATTTTTAAAATATATATTGCAGATATTTAAAAAATTATCTATTTTAATTTGTATTATTCCTAAATTAATATAAAAATCATTTTTTGCTGTACATTCATTTATATAAAAATGTCATGTATATAACTATTATTATTATAGGCCTAAATTTGTATTGCTAAAATAAGGTCCATTAATCTGTCCACAAACTTCGATCTATTGACAGATATTCGTATTTAACAATCAGAAAGGAAAACAAAAAACGGATGTTACAATTACCCCGAATCTGCTTCTTAATTAACTTTATCATTGATAATAATTAGAATCGAATATTTTGAATCAACCACGAAATCATGTTTTCTTTGACTGAATATATCAATTTTGTTTGTTTACAAGAAAGATAGATACAAAACTACAAGTCCACGATCCTTGAATTGCTCAAGAAATTTCTTGAAGGAACATGATTTTTACGTTTTTCAAAGATTTCAAGGAATTTCAAGCGAAGAAGATTTCTAGCGATTTTAATGTCTATCTAAAGAAGTTTAATGAATAAGTTTAATTAAAGTTATTTTCAAGGAATTGAAAATGATTTATACGTTACGGAATAATTTTTAATAAATTAAGGTACAAGATTAAGATTTAAGGGAACTCTAATCATTTTAAAGAGTTTGGGTGATATTACAAATTTTAATGGATTTCAACAGATTTTGACAGATTTCAAAGATTTTATTGGCCTTAGAAATATTTTCAAGGATATGAACTGATCTTTAAAGATTTAAAAAGATTTTAATATAAATTTCAATTAAATTTTGAGAACTTTTAGAGATATCAAGGGAATACAAAGATTTATTCTGTTTCATTTGTGCAGAATCGTTTTTTTTGTCTACTTTCATGTTAGATTATGAGTGGTCTAAAATAAATCGTTCCTTTATAGTTTGTCTATGATTTACATGAATTCTTTCAATATTTGTGTATTCCCAGTGAGAAAAAAAATTAAGCATGTCCTAGAGAAGTCTTCGGGATATCCCTAAGACATCTTTTAGTGTGCCTACTGGGTTTTTTATTCGAATGATGATATTCTATAATGCATTTCCCATAATACGCGGAACCTTTTGCAATCTCATGCAATATTTTGCAATCTCATGCAATATTTTGTAATCTCATGCAATATTTTGCAACCCCATGGAATCTTGCAATCTTGCAATCTAGTGTACACCAAAAATCCGACTAATTTACCCCTCGGAAGAAAACGTTATTTCACTCAAATTCTATATAAATCATTATTTAGATTCCGCCACGTGACATCCTCCTACTTTATTTGACGTTATCGACTGAGTGTGACATGATGATAGAACACTGTGAGAATTTATTAGTTAATTCTTAGTGAAAAATGTATTCCATATAAGTATACTAGCTAAATTGCTTTCAATTTTTCTTTCTTCTTATTTCATTAATATGAACAACAATTTTCTTAACTTTAAAAAATATAAGAGCTTAAGATATGGTTTATGAGTTAGAGATATATGACAGAGAAATAAAATTAAATATTCATAGTGTATTATAAAAACCAATAAGACCGATCAAATATAAATGAATATATATATATACACACACACACACATATCATTTCATTTTGAGAAGCAAAAAGGATACAAACGATGCAAAACTAAATATAAACAATTTAAAATTCGACTTCTATAAAAAAAGGATTTATCTACTTATTGCAGGGAATTGATGGAAAGAACGGCCTATCGTCTTAAAGAGGTTTTGCCTGAAGTAATCCACAAATCGGCATGGATTAGTTTCGTATTTATGTCCCACACCAATATCGCTTGAATCGTCAAATGAAGTAGCCATATGGTTTTTTCCAAAAGGAGTAATAACATTACTCGATAACAAACTGGGGCTTATAAGTGCCCTATAATTTAAAGAGAAGATTTTACTGCATAAAACTTTATATACTACCAAATTATCCAAGCCATCAAGCACTGTAAAATGAGTAACTCACCCAGAAACGCTAATTAAAACACTTAAACAAAATTACAATTTAATACTCATGGTGACGGTCAATCGTCGTCTGATTCAAACTACCGGCTTCCTTCGTTTCACGACCCCCCACTCTAGCCTTAATCACGAGACGAGACGTGACGACAACAATATGTCTCCATCGTGTTCCATAAGCGGGAACAATAATTTTAATTCAAAATTGACATGTTACGTTATCCCCCTTTAAAAGGAGGTCGATGAAACATCGAATCCTTTTAGCATTATCGAAAACTTACAAATAACTTGCCCATGGAACGCGATTACATCTGCCGCAGTAGGAATTACACCCTTATTCCGTCGATCGCTTTCTTCCTTATGCTCATCATAAATAATCCAGGGGTTTTCTTAACAGTTTGAAAAATCATAAGTATTCATCAAATCGTCGTTAACAATTTCACAAAATAAATCTCGGTTGTACTTTGTTTGTCGTTTTATAGTCAATACCTAAAGAATGTTTAGGATTTCACACCATAAAGTTCTGCCGATAATCATTGCATACAACAGTCATCAACGGAGCATTGCTGTTGTTATGCCTAGTTGCCGCGATAGTTTACGTGCACTCGTTCGATTCTGGTCCAAGAAAGTATCACCAACCGAATCTATTTTCGATGATCATGGTTCCTTAAAGCAACCAAATCCCGACGCAACTGGAACGTTTACGTCATCCACTTCTGCTCCTTCTGTCCTAGAAGGTAAGCAAGAACGGGAAATTTACGCGAGATAACATCGTGCAACACTGTTCCTTGGAGTCAGGTCTCTAGCCGTGGATGACCTTACGCGGCGGATGGGACAGTTGGAGATGAAGGTTTCACCTCTGGATAGTTTTTTAGAGCTACCAAGCTTTGTAGAATGTTATGAGGAACAGTGTTGACGGACCAGATGAAGTGATCCCTCCCAGAAGAACAGCCTTTTGCATCCGGTTTGCGATGAAATGAGCCTGACGCTGGCAAGCCGGAATCTTGTTGAGTTGGCTAAGAAATGAAGCTTTCATACCTCCAAGATAGCCGATTATGAGAACTACAAGATGGACTTTGTAGCCTTGGTAAAGCCTGCTCAGCTCGAAAAGAAATGATTGATATTTCGCCTGTTCTTCTTCCTCCTTTGCCGCCATATTACCATCGGCTGGTGCCGAGAATTCAATCACGTAAATGATCTTGGTCTTCAGATCTTGGAGGACAATATCAGGCTTCGTAGCACTGATACGTTGAGTGGTGGAGAATGAGAAATTCCAGTAGATCTTACACTGATCATTCTCCACAACGGACTCGAGTTCCCCCTGGGCGTATGGCAAGACGGGCAAGAGATCAACATCGTAGAAGTGCCTAAGATGGTAATATAACACTTTTAGAGCCGCATTGTGTCTCTCGATGTACCCGTGACGTGCATACTTTGAGCATCCACTGAGAACATGCCCAAGTGTTTCTGGCTCTTGCTTACACGCTCGGCAGTTAGTATCGCCTACAGGTATATTCATTATGC
>CAKNWT010196423.1:0-10465 GCA_932066315.1 Andricus coriarius
TTATTAAATTATGTTTTCATAGCAATTCATTGCTACTCATTGAATTAGTAAAACGGCACTACTAAGCAGATTAGTATAATACCCTTACTAATTCATTTAGTAACATAAATCTTACCATTTCATTTAGTAGAAACTTATTATATTACTATTTTAACAGTCAGATACAATGCTACTAATTGCATTAGCAAAATTTTTACTAATTCGGATTTATCGAGAGCAGACTCTTTTTATCTAAAGCCCATTCATTCGACGTACCACCCTCCAACCTTTTTGGTAATTAAAAGGACGCGATAACTTATCACTTTTTTTAAGTTTCTGAAATTTTGTATGTATAGACTTGAAAAATTGTATGCTTTCCACACAAGATCCATTTATTTTACTCTTTCAATAAAATAAACCCTTTATGACTAAATACAAGTCATAATATAATACCCTCCTTGCTCTCTTTCTCTGTCTATTTTTGAATTTCAATTAGATTATATTGAATTCCACGAAATTGCATTGAATCCTACTATATTTCATGGGAATTTATTGGCACTATTGAATTCCTTTGAAATTCACGAAATTTTATTGAATTCCATTAATTTACACGCAAGGGCGGATCTAGAAAATTTTTCAGAGGGGGTGATTGTGCATTTTCTTCAACGTATATATGTGAAAGGAATTGGGAGGGGCTCTTCTAACGATTTAAAAGAACTTATTTAATTGAATATATTCAGGAGATAAATTTTGCTTTATTTATGTATTTCAATCATAGTGTTCACATTCATATAAAAATTTGAAAGATACATAGTTCTGGTCAACGATTTTTATATGCTATGTTACATGAGGTAGATTTTTTGCTGAAAATTCCACTCCTTGGTTGATAGTTGAACTACATGATGAAAAAATAATTTTTTGGTTGAAGATTCATAATTTTAGTTCAAAATACAATGTTCGGATGGAAAATTCAACTTTTTTGTTGAAAATTCGTCCTTTTGACTTGAAAGTTCAACAAGTTGGTAAAAAATTCAACCATTTGGTAGAAAAAAACAACTTCTCTCTACCAAATTTACTTTACCACATTAAAATGTTTTAAAATAAAACTTTAACTATTCCATTTTTGTTTAAGAAGCGATCTTTTGTGGACTAAAAATTCAACTATTTCGTTGAAAATTCATCTTTTTTGGTAGAAAATTAATCTTCTTGGTTGAAAATTGAAGTATCTAGTTGAAAATTTATGCATTTTGTTGAAAATTCTTATTTTTTGTGTGAAAAATTCAACTCCTTGGTTGAAAGTCTTAATGCTTTCTTATAAATTCATTTTTTTAGTTAAAGATTCATAATTTTGGTGGAAAAATCATCTCTTTCGTTAAAATTTGAAGTACTTTATTGAAACTTCCCTTTTTTGGGCTAAGAATAATTTTTTTAAATTCTGAATTTAAGTATTTGGTTAAAAATTAACATTTTTATTAAAATACATACTTTTGGGTCCAAATTTTAACTGTTTTGTATGGAAAATTCGTCTTTTTGTCTTCAAAATTCAACAGTTTGGTAGAAGACTCAGCTATGTCGTAGAAAATTAAACTTTTTTTGTCTAAGATTCGTTTTTTTCTATTGAAAATTAATTCTTTTTAAGGAAGATTTAACTATTCCATTTTTGGTTAGAAATGGACTTCTTTGGGCGACAAATTCAACTATTTGATTGAAAATGTAATTTGTTAAAAATTCATCTTTTTTGGTAGAAAATTAATCTTCTTGATTAAGAATTCAAGTAATTGTTTAGAAATTTATGCATTTTTTCGAAAATTCTTATTTTTTGGTAACAAAATAATCTTCCTGGTTGAAAATTCAAGTATTTGGTAGAAAATTTATGTGTTTTGTTGCAACTTCGGTTTTTTTTTAGATGAAAATTAATCATCTTGATCAAGGATTTATGCTTTTGGTTGAAAATTTAATTATTTGGTGGAAAATTAAATTGTTTTGTAGTAAAATCGTCTTTTTGAATTGAAAATTCTACATTTTGGAAAACATTTTTTTTCTTTATCAACCGAAAAATCTTTCATTGTTGAGGATTCAAGGATTTTGTTAAAAGTTCGTATTTTTTGGTTCAATTGATATGTTGTTAATTTAAAATGAAAATTTTTCTTTATATATCAACTTTTACTTTTTTTATTATGAATTCATCTTTTTTGGTTGAAAATTTGCAAATACTTGTTTGAAAGTTGAACTGCCCCCCCCCCCTAAATCTTCCTACGTTATTTCTGGATGATCCCTAAATAAATTCACAACAAAAAAATTAGTGGGCATTGATTACGTTAGATAGGGGGTTGGGGTGAGGGGAAAAACTTAACGACCCTGAAGGAGGGGGGGGGGGGACGTGGTTGAAAATTTCAGAAAAAAACTTTACCTAATTTATGCACGGCCCTTTTACAATCAAAAATTGCACATGAACAAAATGTTCGAAATTCCTGAATTCCGTCATTTCTTTCAATCCATCGAGTTTCACACAATCCTGACATATGTTGCTATCTACAACTACTATAGCCAGATACTAAAAATAAAGTCTGACAATTAGGGTGCTCAAAGTTTTCAAAGAAATTAAAAGGTCTTAGGTACTTTATGTACCTAATAAACAAATTTTTAAATTTGGTTTCTTAAATCTCGGTGGGGGGGGGCGACCACCTCAATCATCCCTCTCTGGATCCGCCCTTTTTTATACGGGAGTTTTTTTAGTTCCATGGAGTTCCTTTGAACTTCACGTTAATCCATTAAATTTCACTTCATGTAATTGATTGCTATAAAATTCCAGTCAATTGAATTAAACTCCATTGAATTAAAGTGAATTTCAGCATTGAATCTCCCTCTCCTCCTCATTAAATATTACGGTATTCCATTGAATTTCACTGTCATGGGGTAAAAATCTTAAGAAGGTGAACTTGAATCTGATAAATTGTACTTTTTTCAAAGGGCCTGTACTTTTTTAGAGCATCCTAATGTCTTGGCATACCCTACGAGAATTGGAGGGAATAAAATTCCTCGTAAAACTTAACAAAAATCGAACACCACACCTCTAATAGTTCAGGAGATATAGCTGGAAAAACTTATGTTTTATAACAAAAAAATATATATATATCTGACTTCCATCTGTCAGTTTTCCTGAAATAAGTAAGTTCCTGTTCATCACAGTTGAAAGTTGTCACAAAATAAGTCAAAGTAGACTGAATTTCCTGAAATGTACAAAAAATAAAATGCTTTAGCTCTAATAGAACTACAGTTATGACTTCATGAATAAGACATTCTTTTATGGAATTTATATACGTTAAGTTTTTTGGTTTAAATTTCCTGCTTCTGCTTTATTCGACATGAAAATATCTACTCAAAAGAATGAAAACTAAAGTAGAACAAACGCATTTTAAACGAAACTTAACATCTGTGTAAGTTTCATAAATTTAGGTTCTTAGATTTTTAGAAAATTCAGTCTACATAAAATTATTTTCTGACAAGTCTAAACTGTCATGTACAGGAACTTAGTTATATTTGGAAAACTTAGATGAAAGTTTTTTTAGTCAAATTTTTGGATAAAAAATCAATTTTGATATTTACACTGTTAAAAATGTTTGTGAATTTACAATACTTGACAATGTAAATGTAATGTTAAATTACACTCGAGTTATTGTATAGTGGAATTGCAATATTTGTAAAGTAACTCGTATTGTAAGCTACCGTCGATTCTGAAACGTCATGAATTGTGCAGAAACGGTTCCTGCATAAAGCTTCAGTGACGCGACTCTGGAAATTCCTACAGAAATTTCTAACAGTGTATTCTTAAAAAAAAATGCTAGACTATTTTGTGAATTAGGAAAAAAAAATGTTTTATTTCAGTAAATGCATTTGATTTGAGAATTCTTTCGGTTAATCACAATTTCATCTATAATTATAGTTTAGCCTGATTTTCCTTCATCAAAACTAATTGTTACTTCAACCAAATAATTGTATTGCTTTACAAACATATGGTTAATGCTACCCAATATATTTGTTCAACCAACAACATGTTTTTCCCCACAAACAAATTTTGTTGAGCATACTAAACTTTTTGTTTGGTTCAACTAAACGGTCCTAGAACATAATTGTTTGACTCAAATAAATGGTTTTCTTGCTTCTAAAGAAACGAAAAAATTTGGTTGGTTTCAGCCAAGCAAACATTTTTCTCACTGCACTTTTCCCTATCAACCCTAATCCCAACTGATATTTCAAAATTATAAAAACGCAGTTTTTTGTCTGTTGATTTTAACAATGGTGAGCTAGAAAAGAACAGGGGTGAAGCAAGAAGTGGTGGGTGAAGTATCGAGCTTTGAGGGCACTTATCCTGTTGAGACGAATGAGGGGTTGACATCGCGTCGATAAGGGTTTACCACTGGCAGCAGTCGACTGCCTCGAATTTCTTTTCGTCCATTTACATCCTCTCTGTCCCTCACCAACGAAAAAAATAGGTTCAATCGTCGAAAAGGGTCGACGTGCCCTTCATTCACCAAGCCACTACGGTTATTTCCATTGAGATAATTTTTTATGCACAACTTGTTTTCTCAAGACCCTAAAACCCTGAATGAAATTTACGTTTTGGTATATTGAAATAGCAAAATTATACGGACCGGAAAATAATAAAAAGAAATGAGAAACATTCCCTGTTAAAAAGATAAGCCATATTGGATGATATATAAATTTTGGAAGGTTGGTTATTAAAGTTGACAAAATTTACCATGAATGACCGATTACTCACCAAAAATAGAAAATTTGCGGATGCTTTCGATTTGTGGTAAATTAGCACTCATTTATCGGTAATTTATTAAACAAATCAGTATATTTAACCTGAATGTCTTGGAAGTTACTAAACATTACTCAATTAAATCGAACCAAACTTTATCCATTTTTATCCAAGAATAATCTCCTTATAATAATTTTCCCTTAATAAGATTAGAACCTCAGAAGATGCAGAAAGATGATAAGAGAAATTCTGACGTCAAAGAAGTGCGGGCTGTACTGACGTAAATATATTTAATACTCTCTACATCCGCATTAGTAGAAGCCTTACTAATGCAATTAGTAGCATTGTATCTGACTGTTAAATTAGTAATTTTATCAGTTTCTACTAAATGAAATGGTAAGATTTATGTTACTAAATGAATTAGTAAGGTTATTCTACTAATCTACTTAGCAGTGCCGACTTACTAATTCAATGAGTAGTAATGCATTGCTATGGAAACATAATTTAATAATTTTTTTAATACTTTCTGCTGGTTTTTGAGTTTTGATTGAGAAACGATCATGTTTTCATAATTTATATTCTAAGTTTATATAGTTATATTAATAATAATTGTGTATAAACGATGCAATATTTAAAACTGAAACGGTATTGGGATGCAATACACCATCTATTTTTTCAGTGCGGCCAAAATGTGAACTCGTGAAATTTGATAGAACAGCAGCGTCCTCAGAAATCAAAATATTAAAATTATTATTATTGTATAAAACCTTTAATAGGAAATAAAATGAGATTTTTATTACAATTTTAATCATTTGTTCAAAGTAAACAAAAATTTGGTCGTCATAAAATCATTTTATCGATTATTTTTAAGTCTCTTTTCATGTTTCAAACTTGTCACTTTTGACACAGCACTTATAATCATCAGATCCAGTTTTCCTAAGCGACAAAAATATTATTTAACCTAAATTTTAAACAGAATTAAAAACTCTTTTGTCTTCAAAAAAGAATTTTTCGAACCACCGTATTGGTAAACTTCGGATAAGTTAAAAGAAAAGTATCTACATACTTTAAAGCGCGAGAATTTTAATTTTGTTTATTTAATTTTCTTAAGTGAAAATTGAACTATTATGTTTGATGATTGATCGTTTTAGTTAAAAATTCAAATATTCATCTCTTTGCTTGAAAATTCAACAGCTTGTGTGCAATGGTTTCTCTCACTTGACGACTGAAAAATCTTTTGAAGTTGAAAATTGAACTCATGTCGAAAAGTAGTTTTTTGTTGTTGTTTAAATTCAACTGTTTCTGATTAAAAATGAATTCTTTTGGTTGGGATAACAACTGCTAGATTTTTCGTTTACAATTCATCCTTTTTGAAATACAAATTAATTTCTTGAGTTGAAAGTTAAACTCTTTTGATAAACATTAATTTTTGTTGGTTCAAGATTCATCATTTCAATTAAAAATTTATCTATTTGGTTGAAAAGTGAGCCAATTTGTTAAAAATTCATTTTTTCTTTAACATAAAATTAATATTTTTTTAAACTGAAAATGTAATTATTCCAATTGAACATTGTAACATTGTAGTTAAAAATCCATCTCTTTATTTGAACATAATAAAAAATATATAATTAAACCATCCAATTTCAGGTTGAAAAATTACCATTTTTAGTTGAAAATTAAACTATTCCAGTCAATGATTCATCATTTGAATTGAAAATTTATAAGCTTGGTTCAAGATTAATTTTTTTAAACGAAAATTGAAACTGAAAAATTGAATTTTTATGTTGGAACTGATTATTTTCGTAAAAAAATATAATATTTCGATAAAAATTCATGTATTTTGTCGAAAAATCGTCTTTTTTGGTAGAAAATTAATCTTTTTGTATAAAAATTAATTTTATTGTTTAGAAATTCATTTTTTTTTTGAAAATTTAAGTATTCCATTTAAAAAGGTACAATTTTGGTCACTCATTATTTTATTAAAAGATATATCACTTTGGCTGAAAATTTGTTTGACTTTTTTTGTTCAAAATTTTATTGCTGAAGATTAATTTTTTTAACTGAAAATTAAACTATTTGGTTGAAAGTTTATCTTTTTTACTTGAAAATTCATCTCGTTTCTTGAAAAAAAACTTATTTTTTGGTAGAAAATTATTTTTTATGTTTCAAAATTAACGTTTTTATTTGAAACTTGATCTTTTTGGTTGAAAATTCAAGTATTTCAGTTAAGTATTCATCATTTTATTTGAATTTTCATCTTTTAGATTGAAGTTTGAAACTGCTTGGTTGAAAGTTATTCTTGTGTTAAAAATGCATCCTTTAGGATCAGAATTCATCTATTTCAGAGAAAGATTCATCATTTTAGTTTAAAATTTGTTGTTTTTTTCTGGAAAATTAATTTTTTAACTGAAAATTGAACTATTCCATTTTTGGTTGAAAACTGATATTTTTTAGTTAAAAATTCAACTATTAGGTTGAGAATTCATCTATTTTGTTAAAAAATCGTATTTTTTGGTACAAATTCAATCTTTTTGGTTCTAAATTGAACTAATTGTTTAAAAATTCACTCATTTTGCTTAAAATGGAATATTTTTACTATGATCTTTAGGAATTTGAAATGGTTTCAATTGAATTTAATACAGGAACCAAATTAATTTGATCTAAATATGCACTGAGTTTTGAGTATGAGAAGATAAAATATAAATTTCTTTGAATTATTATTTTAATTCACGAATTAATGTATTTTAAGCAAATTCTTTTCATTGTAAAATCAGTTTTTTAATTTACTTGAAACCACCGTTTAAAATAGTAAGCAGCAATACATTTACGAATTCGTTTAGCAGTAGCATTAGATTTTTACTAATTACTACTAAACGAATCGGCACTATTTGAATTATAGTAGAAAAACTACTACCATTTAGTAGTTTTCTACTAATTCAGATTTAGAGAGTAAAGTTAGTGGCTGTAACGCTGCATGAGTATTATGGGTGGAAATGGTGTTTTCTGCAATACTGATCGACAGTTAGCAGAATCCTTTTACATGGGAATCGATAGAAAAGGTGGCTTAGTTTCCATCCTATTTTTAGAGGGCCAACTTTAGATGGTAAGTGAAGAACTTTTACCCAATTTTCAAGTAGATCAACAAAAAATAACATCGGGGAAAAAATGTAAAGGTTAATCATCGGAAATTGCAACATTCGAACGAGAGAAGGCCTGGATCTGTGGGATGAGACTTCAGAAAAAATCCCGGTGGGCTGGTACTATTTTTAGCCAGTTTTCTGGGACCAATTTTCTATCCCAATTCGGCCCTAAATGAGGAGATGACCACTAAAAATGATGAAATTTAACCTGAATGGATTCAATAATTCATTGAATTCAAATTAATCCAAAAATCACAAAATAATTAGAAAAAATGTAGGTGGATCCGCAATGTTTCAAAAGAATGCAAGTAATGTCCCTCCTTTCACTTTCCCTACTATCCCTCCCTTACCCTTCCCCCTTTACTACCCCTACGTCTCCCTCCTCTACTTTCCTACCCCTACTCACTCTAACTTCTCTACTAACCCTCCCCTCACTCCTTCATCCTTCCCCTCATTTCCCATGACTTCCCCTCTCCACACTTCCGCTACTCCTTCTCCCCCACCCAAGTTTCTGCCCGGGGCTGCGAAACCCTACAAATACAATTGAATTTCAAAATCCCTCAAAATTAAATGGCTCTAAATTGTAAATATATTTAGTATTTTATGATATTTTGTTGGTTATTCTAAGGTTCTAACAGAAGTGTTTGTTTCCTACACCAAAAAAGTCACTATTCAATCAAGCATTGAAGCATGGTTTTTCGGTTCAATAACGCTACTGTATCGGTGAAATTTTAATTTTAAAATTAGTTTTAATTTTAGTTTATAAGAAACGACGAAATTGATATTTTAATAAACGTTTTGAAAAGACTAATATTTTTATTTGATTAGGTTTTCACTTTTTCAATTCTATTTTCTGTTTTCTTAAGCGTAGAAGCGAATCTTATATAATGTAACGTAATAACGCACAAAGGTAGATAGCTATCTTTGGTACTTTGAATGAGGCTGATATTTTTACCCCATTTACCCAATTTAAACTATTATTTGCGTTTTATGAGCGATATTGATTCACGACATATTGGAAAGAGGCAACGACGTTTCTAAAGAATTTATAAATCGAATGTGTTAACGGAAATACCCTTATAATATTATATCATCTTTCTTTAAGCTATATAAATTTAAAAAATAAACACGAGCCTCTGATGTTGAACAAAAATTGAGTTAAAATTGATATAGTTTTCCTTGCTTCGCAACTTATAAAGCATTGTCATTTTCCTATTTTTAATATTCTTCTAAGAAAAAAAAAAGAATTTTTCTGTTCCAAAAATAAAAACGTTTGCTTGACTATGAAAGATAAAACTTTGACAATTTCTTCCTATTTTGTATTTAAGTTGTTTTTTTTTAATTAAAACTACGAAAAGTATACTTACCACAAGATAAAAAGTTAAACTGAAAGTAAATAACTAAATAGACGTAAATAGAAATTACAGATTAAAGATAGGGCAGAAATCAATTTTGTTTAAGGAAAAGACGCACCTAAAACGGAATATGGTAATCTTGCGCTATTGCCAAGAGCAGGAGATCAATAATATGGAGTACAGTGAATTTATATGTATATATTAAAACAGCACGCAAAACATTGAAGGGAGAGTAGAAAATAAAATTAAAAAATAAATTGCCCTGAAGGCAGGAGATCAGAGTACCACGGGGCTGATAGGTTCGGGGGAGGCGGGAGTTGAGCCTGAATTGCGTTCAATTGCATTCTGATTAAATTATCTTTTCATTGCATCATTGATAAACGAATTTTGTCGACCTGTTACGACCTTGAGCTTAAATTCAGACAATCTTAATTGTGTTTTAATTAATCTCCTATCGGATTTCCAATAACATATTAGTGAAATGTTTTCGTAACTAAGGAAATGGTTTATAAAATTTGTTTAAACTTTGAAAAATTTTTTTTGATTAAAACATTTTTTTAAACCTATCTTTGAAAATGTAGTCAGAAGGGAAAGAAGGTGGATTGTTCAAAACGGACATAGTTACTTTTATTTAACATAGAATTTATTTCCGGTCTTAATTTTCTTCTATTTATAGTCATTTAATTAGATTGGCAGAAATTTGACTAGGTTGAAGTTATTTATAAAGGTTAATTGAATTTCAAACTTTTTGAAGGGGAGAAAACTTTTGACATTAAATTTATTATCGAGGAGTTGTTATTCGTGGTCGAGCGTCTACGTGGTTAACAGATGTTGGTTAACTATTATGGATAAGGGCTTGACATTTATTGGTATGAATGTGGTGTCGTTCCTTTGAATTTTAATTTTTAAGTAAGCTCATCGACCTAGACTCGAGCGAGGAAGAGTCGACTTTAAATTACTGGGTCATGAGTCGAAAAGAAAGGAAGATACGTCAGGAATTGCAATTAATTTCGTTAGATTTTTCTACAATTAATCGGGCTAAGAGTCAAAATTACAAATTTTGAAAATAAAAAATACTGAAGCGAAAAGCTTGCTCTTTTAAAATTTCATTTGAGTAGCAAATGGACATGTTTTCATTTTCGATACAAATAAAAGTTTCTCAATTTTCATACCAGGTTTTGAAAACTTTCAGGAACTTCTTATGAAAAACAAAACATAACGACTGT
>CAKNWT010196429.1:0-14208 GCA_932066315.1 Andricus coriarius
GTCACCTACCATCGGAGTAAAACTTGTCACCTTTCAAATAATTATTGCGGATTTTAACGTTAAGCGTTCATGATTTCACACACGCTCAAGTGAGCCTCTTTCCCACGCAAAATTTTAACAAAGATTATTCTATTGTTTTCGTGTCAACATTAATCTAGAGATGAATCGGATTATAAGGGGCGAGTATATCGAGTCACCAGCTTTCGTAGACTTCCGTTCACGAGAGAATTTTATTTCTCAGGAATTTTTAAGAAAGAATTATTTCAAATTTCTTGACCTACGCGTTTTGAAAAGCATAATTACATACACCTATAGAAATAATATCCTTGTGCTGGTTCCCAGGGTCTCCTTAGTAGTCTGTTTCCAAAATAGGGTGGTAAGGGCTTCTTTTAATGTCCTCCCAACTCTCAATCCAGTTTGTTTAATTGGACTTGAGCTGTTGAACAGGCTAGAGTAAAAGCATTTTAATAACAAAATAGTGAATGATACTTATTCATGAAATAAGTTAAAATGCGACAGGAATATTGAAGATAAACCCCAATAACCTTTCCGGGGGGATAAATTGGTATTCTGAATGCGTAAGTCAAGAATGATGCTCACGGAAATATAGCTGTAAAAATAAACATTAAAACCCAACCGCGTACAAAACTCGCCCATCCTGATATCTCTCTTTGCATGATCGGTGGAAATAAATGAATATAATAAGATCAAAGTTACAAGGTGAAACCCATTTTCAAAGATGTCTACCGCAACAAACCCGCCCTGGAATGTAAACTATCATCAAGTTTTTTTTCTTTCTCCTTGAAACTCTTAGTTCAACTTGAACTATTTATTTTCCACAAGAAAATTTTCCCATTAGTGTACCATAATATAGTTCAACGTTCTTTCCTTTTTTATAATAGAGAAAATAACCATTCAGCATAACCCATTCTCATTCCACTAACCACTGGCACATTTTGACTGGGAATCCATTCTCTTTTTCATAGCACATAACACTCCACTGGCGTAGAAGATTTGTTGGTTCCCTCCAGAGGCTTATTGCAATACGGACGTGTTACGAAATCTCTGTGTGGTGGGATCATGGGTACTAACTTATGCTGGTTGAAGAGCCTGCACTGGTAATTGAATTCGTGGCGCAGAAACGGTGTTACTGTCCGAAGAAGCATTCTCCCGTCTCTCTCTCAAGGATGGTAGAGATTCCAGTTGTTCATCCAGTGACGAAAGTACCGAGAGATGTATTGGGGGTGATGACACCACATGTTTTGTTGATCAAGGTGTGTCGTTTAATGTTCGTTTTCGCTGTATACAAGTCCAGCATATAACCCCCATAGCCAGCAGTTTAGAATGACCAAGATGCAACAGGAACAGTGAAGCCAGCAATCCTATAACCGCATAGGATCCATGTATTAAGGTTGACTGGGTAGCCTGCGCTTGCCGTTGTGAGCTAATCTCATATAATTTTTGCTCTGATTGATCTAATGTCTTCTCGCCCTCCTGGTATATGGGGTCATTTTCATTCACTAACGATGTTTCTATTGCAGAGTGAGTGTTGGGTCCTACAGATTCGAGTTGGAGTAATTTATTAGATAATTTGGTGAAGTCCAAATGAACAGTGGATTCGTAGATGTTGATGGTTGTCCCAGCGATGGGTTCCAATCCGGCGAATGTAAATAATGCTGTCCTTAGAGTGCACCCGGGTGAAAGTCGGACCAATCCCACTCCATGTAACCTCATTCTCACGCTGGCTATTTTAAAGCAACATATCTGCGTCCAATTGACTCATGGTAGAATAAATCCAACCGTTGAGTGATGGTATAACCTGCCAAAAGGGCAGGTGGTTGTAGGGAACTTGGATGTAGCAGTTGGTGTTCACAGGACGGTTGAGTTGCCTCGTAGATAGGCAGTAGGCCATTACAGAGGGCATAGTCCAGGATGTCCTTGCAGTTTCGACGATCTTCTCTGGTTAGTAGCATATAAGTGTGTTTGTTTTCCTCTAGGGCTTTGTGCGTGAATGGTGATCGAACATGTGCTGTGCCGGTGCCTTTTCCGAGAATAGGCATATTTGAAGAGTACTATTTTCGGAAAAGATGGTGATAGTAGCCATTTGAGCCAACTCGTATACACTGATATGCGGGCCTGCGACTGGGAAGGATACCTTGGAAGCATGGTCCTGGATGTCCTGAAATATGGGCTCTAGTTGTTGTGAAGTGAGAAGGGACGGATGCAGTTTTCCTTCCCATGCTTTGTGTATCGCATCGAATAGTTGGTGGGCCGAATGCAGATAACCGTCTATTCCTTGTTCGATGGAATGGAGATTTTGAGTTCGTGCTTGGTCATAAGTGATTCGATCAGAAGATGTGGCTATATGGTTCACCTGAGATATCGTTGATAACAGTTTTAATTTTAGCCAGTTTTGTTGAGCCTCTAGTTTCGTCATGAGTTGATGTTCGTGCTGAAGTTGAGACCGCAATAAGTGGGTCTGTTGCCCCACTAAATGTGAGAGGTTACCTTGGGCCTGGTTGAGATCGTTGATCTTAGAGTTCATAATCTGGCCATCGTCATACGTGAGCAGCTTTGCCACTGGACCAACCAATCCGCCGAGGAATCCCAAAATCGGTGTCGCTCTTCTTGACCTCAAAGCAGAGGGTAAGTTGAGGCGTAATTTCCTAGTTGAGTGCCGAGTTAGCTCTTCAAACTCCTGTTGACATAGGTTGACAATATCTGGGTAATGTCTTGACCTTAGTTCAATAGTGGTCCAAGAAGCTGTAGATCTTCCTAGAATGTCGGAAAGTGTTAATGCGCCAGTTAGTAGCCCTCATCCGCACCTCCCCTTGATATTCGTAGTATATTACCGTGCTTACCTGGAACTGAAGATGCTCCTAGGTACTCTCTGCTATCGTAGACCTGATCCATGAGATGGCGAGGAGGAAGGCTGGTTCCAAGAGGTGGTGAGGGCCGACTGGAATTTCGCCCCTAAGGTCGCTGATTACAAGAAGGTGGAATAGGCCCTAGGGTCCTTCTGTCCTTATAAATCACCAGGGGAGCCAAAATTGCAACCAGATATTGTTGACGTGGTTCTAAGGGGGCGACAACACTCAGTAGTCCTAATTGCCGATTTCGAAAAGATGTTTCGACAAATTTGGATCCATCTAGCTGATCCAGATTACCAACGAATCCTAGGGTTCTCCAAGCAAAATAAAGAATTACAAGCTTTTTGCTTGAATGCCGTAACGTACGGAACGACATTAGTTCCATACCTTAACACTCGAGTCATGAAACAACTCGCTCTTGAAAAAAAGGAAAATTATACAACTGGATCCCGAGCTTTGTATTACGATTTCTACGTCGACGATTTGCTTAAAGGCGCTAGAGATATTAAAACAGCAAAGCAATTGCAAAAAGAACTAACTCAACTCCTTGCAGCTGGTGGTTTTCCTTTAAGAAAATGGGCCTCTAATAGCACAGAAGTTCTCTAGAATTAACCACCAGATATGGTGGCTTCAGGTGGTGCTTATCAACCTAAAAAAGATGAAAGTGTCAAGGTTCTCAGACTCGTATGGGATCCCACGAAGGATACGTTTAGTCTCAAGGTCGACTTTCCACAAATTGAAGGTGAACTCAGTGGAATGAATATCGCAAGCACTTTAATAAAGTTCAAAAGGTCTCTATTCCATGCTTCAATGGTCAAAATCCAGCTCAACTCGGTATTTCTCCATGAACTTTCACAGGCACAAGTGACACTTTTGATCGCAAAGTGAAAGGTAGCGCCGCTTAAAAAACTCAGCATGCCCCGATTGAAACTGTGTGGCGCGAATCTTCTCGCTCGTTTAGTCCAACACATGATACGGGCTATGAATTTCGAAGATATTTCGATACATTGCTGGATAGCTTCCACCATGACACTTGCTTGGATACGATTTTATTCTTCTAGTTGGGAGACCTTTGTCGGAAATCGCGTATCTGATATACAAACTCGCTTTCCCACCGCGAAGTGTATCGCGTGACAACGGAGGCTAATCCCGCGGATTGAGCTTTTCGAGGAATAACGTCGGATCAACTGTTACGACACGCTTTGTGGTGGAATGGACCACCCTGGCTGCAGGAACATCCAGTGAAGTGGCCTCAAACAAGAGACCCGCTTGATCCCAACATAAACGTTGAAGAAGAGAAGAACAAGGAAAAGATAAAAGTGTATACTGTAAATATTCGTCCAGTATGGAACTTATACGAAGACTTTTTCTGGTGGCCTAAATTCTTAAGAGTGACAGCCCTCTGGACCAAATAATTGGATTATCTGCGACTTCCTGCAGATCAGATTCATCCGAAGCCCTTAAAACCCGGCGGTATCGCCGAGGCTCTTTTGTTCTGAATAAAACAAGTCCAACACTTAGTCTTGGCTCGAGAACTTAAAGCTCTAAAGGGCAAGAAGCAACTGCCGTCAGATGATACTTTTCTTCGTCTGGATCCAATAGTCCAGAATGGCAGAATAAGAGTGGGTGGACGATTACGCAATTCTCTTCTCCCATATGGAGAAAAACATCCGATAATTCTTCCTCAGTATCGAATCACCGATCTAATAATTGAACACGCTCATCAGTTTGGTCAACATGGAGGACTGAAACTAAGAATTCGAATATTAAGGCAACAATATTGGATACAGGGCTGTCGGAATCGGGTGAGAACACACATTCACGGATGCATCAAGTGCATTCGTGCCAATGCCAAGGCTAAGTTAAGTTCTCAGATAATGGGAGATATTCCAAAAGAACGTACTGTCCTATTTCCAGAATTTCAGCACACAGGAGTAGACTATTCTGGACCCATTATGGTGATATTATATAAAGGACGAGGTTACAAGGCTTGCAAGGCCTACATTGCCCTGTTTGTCTGCCTTTCAGTGCGAGCGATCTATATGGAAGTCGTCACGGATTACACGACAGATCTTTCCAAGTCGCTTTTCGTCGATTTACAGCTCGCCGAAGAACTTCATCTGACCTCTAGAGTAACAATGGCACAAATTTTCAAGGTGCTGCCGCTGAACTAAAAAGAGCTTTCCGTAATGTTACAAAGGATAACAATCTTCGAGCACATCTCGCCTCTGATGGAATTACATGGCACTTCATTCCTCCAGGTGCACCACTCTTCAGCGGAATATGGGAAGCTGGAGTAAAATCAATGAAGCGTCACCTTCATCGAATCTTAGGCAACAAAACTCTGACGCTTGAAGAATTCACAAGTTTCTTGGCACAAGTGGAGACTTGTCTGAATTTACGTCCAACTAGACCACTGCAAGATGAATCAAATGACCTATTACCACTTACGCCAGGAGACTTTCTGACTGGTAGGCCTCTGGTAGCCGTGCCTGAATCATAATTTCTGGACCTATATAGCGACCGACTTTCTCGCTGACAGCTGATCAAGCGAGTTTATCAACAACCGTGGAATCAGTGGACACATGATTACCTTCATTCTTGCCTAGAACGGAACAAATGGCAAACTGCAAAACCGAACATCCAGCAAGAGGTGCTTGTGCTTATTCATAAAGAAAACCTTGCTCCAACCAAGAGGGCACTGGGCCGTGTCATCGAATGTCACCTAGGTCGTGACGGTAGAGTACGAGTTGTCACCGTCCGAACTGCGACGGCAAAGCATTTGAAGAGACCTATTACCAAGGTCCGCCCTCTTCTCATCAGTAGGTTCCCAATCGAGGCCTCATTGTGTCAAGAAAAGAAGAGCTCAGTCGTTTCAAGGCGGGCGGTACATCGCCCTTTGTATTTCACTCTCGTCTCACGGCGGGTAGAGCCCCATTCGAAATTTAGAGACATTAAGTGCAATCATTGTTTAAGGTATTTGACATAACACTCTATTGGTTCATCAGTTGTTTGAAGTCTTTTTTTATATAAGATTTCAGGCGACTTTATTCAGTTTTAAGGATGATTAATTTCGTTAATTGAACGAGATGGGCGGAATGTCGGCATTTAAAAACTCTGTCAGTAAAAGGGCTTTTACACCCCTGAGATTTCGGATAGCCATCAATATGGGTGAGCAGACCCACCAGTATTTAGAGCATTTAAGACGATAGCGTGGATTTATATTTCTTAACCAGAAATCTTTGAATTGTTCAATTTATAAAAGTGTACAAGTTTAAGTACTCGCTTGGGGTAATTCCATCGGTGAAGCACGAGCTCACGGCTGTCGATATCGCCATGCGTAAGATCATGCATATGCAGAAGAGCTTGCATATCAATGTCTTTATAACTGAATTATCCTGGGTACAGCTTACATCGTCGCAAATTGAAGTAAAAAATAATTTTAAAAAATTAGACAAAGTAGGCGCCATGCGACCATAAAAAAGTGTTTCGTAGCCTATAGCCCTATATCAAGTTTGGGTCCCATGCCGAATTTGAGTTCTATATCTATTTTGGGCCCTATGTCAATTTTTGACCCTATGTAAATTTCGGACCCTATCTCAAAGTTGGGCCTTACATCAATGTGGGGCCCTATATCGATTTTCGGCACTATATCAGTTTTGGGCCATATATAAATTTTGGGCCTATTTCGAATTCAGGCCCTATGTTGAATTTTTGCCCTTTTTCAATTTTGGACTCTATGTCAATTTTTGGCCCTATGTCGATTTTGGACCCTATGTCAATTTTCGGTCCTATGTCCATATTGAGTCGTGCGACGGACGGACGGACTCACGGACTACGAACGACCCCGGGGCTACGAAACCCTAAAAAACCGTCGAAAATTTTGTTTTCAGACATAAGTAATTGATATTTCAATAAGGGTAATTGCATAAAACATACCGCATTTATAATTTAAATTTTAGATATCTATCAGTTTGAATCTGTATGTTTGAACTATACCTTATCTTCAATATAAACGGATAATGTATGAAACTCTATCTCTCTGTTTTAAAATTTATTTTAAATGTTCAGGAGAAAATGACATATCTGCCGAAAAATTCATAGACCTATAAATAACCCTTGATGCATCATAAGATAAAAAAGCGATATTATTATAATCATATACGACAATATAATTCGTATTCTCATATAGAACTAATAGAATCATTAAATGGAATAAAATTGTGTGATGTTTGAAGATTGCATTTCTATTTGTCCCATTTTGAATTGTAATCGTTCCAGCCACCGCAAAAGTTTTTCATTTGCTTCTTGTCGACTGGATGTGAAGAAATCCATGGTTGAGTGTGACAAATAGTTATCGTAACTTTTTAAGCGCATAAGAAGATGTCCAGGATACTAAAAATAAGAAAAAAGTACATATTAAATTACTTTCTGTGAAAATGTACAATTGATTACAATGTGTATTGATTATCGACAGGGGTAAAAAATAATAATTTCAATAAATTTCACTCAGAGAAGAGATAAAAATATCAATTTTAAAGTGTTGGTATTATTTGAATACTCCCGTTACGTTTAGAGTTCTAAGTTTGTAAATAAATTAAAGTAGTCTAGCAAAAGTTTCCGCTGCATGAGGTTAAGAAAAAAAATGGATTTAAAATTGTAAACTGATTAACTTATTAACTTATATTAACTTATTAACTTATATTAAAAATTGTAAGCTTATTATGAAAATTGTATTATACAAAACTTTAAAATGTAAATAAAAGCTACGTATATAAAAATATAAAGTTGTAGGCTTAAAAATCGATATGAAATAAAAAAATAAATAATTGAAGACAAAAATATCTGTTTTAAGTCTAGTTAGTAGTGATTAGTAATATAGTAAATAACGTGTTTCCATAAAGACTAGTTGAGATGACGAATAAAAGTGATGGAGATTTCCATTTGTAAATAAAATTAAGAGAATAAATTGCGTGGGATTAACCGACTCGTCAAAAATGTGGATCATTATATGTTTTCATAGATGAATATTAATATTAGGAGCTTCAATTTGTATTATGTTAGCGCATGTTGACTTGAAAATAACTGCGTAAATCACAAAGATAAAAGATATTAAAATATATTTCTTACTGATTGATATGAAAAATTATTTTGTATTGAGGTTAGGTTAGAAAATTAATACCTGTCGCTTTTAAACGTCACGAATCATCGTGTCCAGTCTCAATTCTGAGTTTTTCAAGAGCATCTACATTTTAGTTTCGACAGGTGTTTTCCTTAATTCTATAATGTAAAGGTCTGCCTGTGTATCCAACACCGCGTTAACCACAATTCAAATAGTCAAATTTGTAAACTACAATTCTTTTTTTTTAAGTCTAATTCAGCCTTAGGAAACGGAAAAAGATTAAGGCCTTATTTTATTGGCCTGAATATAACTTTAAAGTTATTTTGTCGTGAAATTGTATCAAGATTATCACTAATTCTCCAGATATACGTAGCCACAGTGATACCTTTTAAGATGTTAAGTTCTTTGCCCCCAGTTGATTGTAAATATTGTTAATTCTAATTTAAATTAGTCTATTGATGGGATTTATAGGATATCCATTAAATTTTTGTGAAATATTTTAATATTTTGGGATCTTATTTTAAATAAGGATAGTTTCATAGCTCTATCTATGAGTATAAATAAAAATTCTATTCTTTTGTGGACAAGTATGCTGCGGTAGAGAATGTAATTATTTACCACACTAGGCTGGTTAGTGGTATAAATTAGTACGAAGAGTGTAATTTTTAGTTCCAGTAACAAATACAACTAAAAAGTTGAGTATATAGTTGTTTTCTTCTTTAGAAGTGAATTTAACATTTGAGTCAAATGAGTTAAAGATTTGTACAACCTTATAGGCGAGAGCGGATATCCCATGGCTTCTCCTTCCATTTGTTTGAAATCTTTAGTGTTTAATTTAAATAAAATATTTGGATCTTAGATATAACTCGACTACCTTTAAGAATTTATCTCTTGGTATCAAAGATATGGAGCAATTTCATCCCATTTGTTTTTAATGCATTGTAGACCTAGCTTTATAAGGATTGTAGAAAAGGAATTGTCCACATCTAAAGATAGACGATCGTTGACAAACTGCCAGTTGTCTCTTATATTATAATAGGATTTTTCTGTTAAGGCTTTTAGAATATCAGGGAGATATTAAGCTAATTTAAAGTTAGGACTGTTAACAGTAGAAACTATTATTCTGAGAGGATTCCCACTTTTGTATATTTTTGGTTGTCCATATGCCTGGGAATAACAGTGGCATTTGCCTTAAGTTATTTATCTTCTTGAGAGGAAACATGTATAGCTGGGTTGAAATCTAAATTGTCTTGAAATTTTTGTTTATTTAGAATCAGTGAATTCAGCAAATTTAAATTGATCGCCAAAATTTCCATGGATTTAGGATTCTCATTTCCATGCAAATTTCCGAGATTTTGCATTCTATAATTCTCACAATAATTATAGTTATTTGGATTACTTCCTCGATAATCCTAATTCTTATTATAATTATTTTGATCATAGGCCGAGTTTTCTCAAAGTGCGTATTGATTTGGGTACTTTAAAGATCCTGCTTGCTTCAAGGACTCCAAAAATTCTATGAAATCTTCCCAGATTTTCATATTAAGCATACAAAATTCTGCTCTAACTTCCTCAGATGGTGGTGGAATAAGGTCTTTTGCATTATTTATAAGTTTATCTGCATATTCTGATCTAGTTAGGTTTCCTTCTCTATAAAATCCGTATTGAAGGACTTCGCCGACGTTGAACCTGACATCGTCATTCTGGACTTTGTCAATAAATTTAATGCGGAAAGTGAATTCATTATCATTCATGTCATGGACCTGATTCCACCAATCTCTGGCATTTCCTTCTAAACATGATATCTTTGGAGAGGGAAAATTGCGCTTTCATACATCGACGGCCCTGAGATACTGTTCAAAATCATGTAAAAACATCATCGATCTTCCTAGATGTTTGCCTTGAGCTTCACATATCTCTTTACGAAGGTAATGGCTGCTCGATTTTCTTATTTATTCTTATCGCGAATGAATCTGCTACGTTTCTCGCTTCAATATTCTCTCGATTTTTCGAATAAGTAATATGGTGCTCCTTACAAGCAGCGCCCAGTGGGTTAATACCTGGATCACCTCGTTCTAAACGTTTAGTAAACTTAGTACCAGGCCCACAATACTGGTAACCTGGAAAATGTAATTCGAAAGCTAACTTGTTAATAATAGTATTAACTAAACCTCCACCTCGACGTTTCTTACTATGTACAAGCATTCCTCATACCATGAAGGCCAGTTTGCGACTGACTAAAAGTCTATATATAAGCGCTGTATTTATAGCATTCTCATTAACCCGAGGGAAGTGGATAATGTATTCTTAGCGAGCAACTTAATATCAGTATAGACTTAACAGGCTGGGGAGACGCACAGTGCTGCGAAATAGAAAATTGGGGTTCAAAATGATCCAGAGCCTACAATTTTTATCCGATTTCATCTTTTTTTTTAAATTGAGGCTCACTAGATTTTAAAGATGTCTTTCGAGGCCGATTTTGCGAAAAAGGCTCTGTTTGTTTGTTATGTTAGTTGTAAAATGCCAAAAAACCAAAATTTTTATATTTGAGCTGCCTGTTCTGTACCATTCATTAATATTACAGCAAAAAGATGAAAAACTGATAGATTCACAAAAGATTAACGAATCCAGATAACTTAGATGAAGTTCTTGCAATCCATTTAATTGTTATGGAGAAATTTCAGAACAAAATCGATTTTTGCTGTACAGTGAAGCCTGGAAGCTCTTCTCATCACGCTTTTCCCGCAAAATGGCGTGAGATTAATGTTTCATTAAAATCAAACCCTGAAGTATTTTTTTTATTGTTATAAACAAATTTAATAAATAAGCACCTCTGGATATATAAAATCCATTTTTTCTGCGCAATTATTAGTTTTGCCTACAAAAATAAAAATTCCATGACAGAAATGGACAATCAACAATATTTACCATTTTTATAAGCAATATTGATTAAACAATGCATTGAACGCTCACTCTTTGATAGCAAAAATCCATTTTTTTGCCTGATTACTTATTTTATCCTTGAATAAAAATGCTGATTGAAAATTACATTTGACAACAATTTTCATTGTTAACAGATTTAATGCTTTCACGATGATTCATTATGATAAATTTAAATTTAAAATTTAAAGCTTTTTCGGGTTTCAATCTTGTGCAAAACTACGAATCTTGCCGACGTTTCGTGAACATTGCACTTCACTTCTTCAGTCATTTAAATTTATCATTTTTCATTGTTATGAAAGATTCTGATCAACAAATCCATTTAATAGTTGCTTTCAAATAGGAAAAACCTCTTTGTTACTGAAGCGTTTATTACATCATAAAAAATGAAACTCCTACGTAATATATTGATATTCAACAACATTTCCCATTGTTATAAACAATATCGCTCAATTAATTTTTAAAATAACTCTTTCGTATGGAATAAATCTGTTTTTTGGGTTCAATAGTTAATGTCTGTTGAAATAAGGAACCGAATCGTAAAACGTCTACACTCGACATCTTTTTCCAATATTATGAGCAATGAACATCAACGAAATCATGAAGCTTACCCATTTTTGGACGAAAAATTCTAGTTATGAGCAGCATTGTCCATACATTTCTAAATCATCTCCAATCAGCAGATCCTGAATGATGGAAATAATTTAATTATTATGACCACTAGATCGTTAGGATCATCCCAATAAATGTAGTCTGGCCTCGAATCTTTTCTTGCTATTAAAAATTGAGGTATTGCACTCATTAATCGTTTTTTTTAGTGAAACTCCAACTTATCGATGATCGTTTATGTGGAAAAAGTTTCGCTATAATATTCTTATACTTTAGAGTATTGTTTAAGGGATTGGGTTTTGAGAGACCATAATTCTTCCTATGTACATTTGTAGGAATTAGAATTTCTTTATAGTTGTTCTGATCATCCTGGATTATATAACACTGGTTTACAAAAAAAAAGGTGATTACTATTTGACAAGACCACTTTATCCTTAATTATTTTGATGCGCTCAATATGAATCCGAGGTCTATTTACCTCCATCACGTCAGGTTTAAGGTAATTTCAAGGTCAAATACAGGAAAAGCCCTGCAATAAACTTCAAAAACCTTTAACATATGTTTTTGTGGTCGTTGCATCGAAATCCGAAGTCTAATTACCTCCACCGCTTCAGGTTCCAGGTCATTTCAAGGTCAATCACAGGAAAAGCCGTTCAATAAACTTCAAAAACCTTTTACATATGTTTCTGGGGTCGCTGGATCGAAATCCAAGGTCCATTTACCTCCACCACTTCAGATTCAAGGTCATTTCAAGGTCAAATACAGAAAAAGCCATGCAATAAACTTAAAAAAAAACCTTTTACATATGTTTTTGGGGTCGCTGAAAAATCGGCTGAAATCGCAATATAACATATCTCAAAGCCTCCTGGTCAAAAAATCCTGATGGGTACCAGTCCAAAAAATCAAAAGTTTTCGAGATAGGTGCGGTTGAAGGCGAAAAATGTAAACACAAGCGAATCTAATGTCCTGCTTGAAACTTGAAGATGAGGTTGCACTTCATATAATAACATGCATTTTCAGTTATTTCGACCTGAAGATGACCTTTAAATTACCTTAATCTGACCTTCAGGGATCAAACGAACATGCGGTGTTTCCATCACAACGCTAGCTTTTGGTATTTGACGAAGCACATCTTTCTCATTATGAAAAATGTTTATACCTTAGTGTCTCACACTAAACTAACTTTATTTACAATCCTTTTCTATATCTACCCTCATTTCGATTACTATCTTTATCGATAACTAAAAATCCATATTTATCTGTATTCCAACATGCTGAACATAAATCCCGGAACTCAGTATGTCATATCAGTATTTATATGGTCTTCATGCACACGTTTAAGGTTTTTCTCATCTTGCCGAAAAAGAAGTAACAAATTAACATTATCCTGGACTGGATACTTAGGAATGAGAGCATACATCTGACATAAGTAGAAGCAGTTAACACTGGCATGTCTACTCATGTATTAGAAGGCTCTAACATTGTCCTTCTTCTCACAAGCGATACTTGGGTTGTTGCAAAGATTTTAAGTGAGGATACATATTATCAAATTTGAGAACATTTGGATGTACGATTAAAGAAATCAGTGCATTCGTTTCATCACAATTTGATGGTTCACTAAAAACTGCACGAATGGTGTCTGATAGTAGGTTACCATGACACTTCACCCTCTTCTGGCCAGGCTCAACGAGGAAGTCTATATTTGCGACTGGAAGTTTGACAGGTTGTATCTTGAATCTCATTTGCATCTTGACTGCCAAAAAACTTATAAGTACAGCGCTTATATAGCTTTTCGATCAGTTGAAAGATAACCTTCATATAGCTAACCAAAGTTGGACTGCCCCTTTAACCTGTGAAGTATATACTGATATGAAGTTGCTCATTAAGAATACAGTATCTACTTCCCTCGGGAACAATTATGATGAGTTGGCGGAGCACTTTATGAGTTGTGTGTTAATCACAGCTCAAGACCATTCTTGTTTCAATCATCTCCAATCAGCAGATCGTGAACTTGTGCATCCATGGGACGAGGGGCACCCTCCTTAAGGATTCTGAAGGTGTTTATGTAAGGATCAGTCATGATCAACAGCTTGCGACACAAATGGATGCACAAGTTCAGGATCTGATTATTGGAGATGATTGAGACAAGAATGGACAACGCTGCTGAAATCCAGAATTTTTCGTCCAAAAATGGGTAAGTTTCATGATTTCGTTCATCTAAATTGCTTATAATGTTGGAAAAAAATGTTGAGTGCAGACGTTTTACGATTCGGTTCCTTATTTCAAGGTGACATGAACTATTGAACTCAAAAAATAGATTTATTCTATACAAAAGAATGATTTTAAGAACTAATTGAGCAAGATTTTTTATAACAATTGGTGCTAATAATTTATTTAATGTTATTGTTTTTTTTTTGATTGACCGTCGGGCTTCATTGTTCATTGCATGGCATCCTCCCAATGCTTCTTCTTGTTCAAGCTTCCTTTTCTGTTTATGAGTTTTGGGGGCTACCTTTGGCTTGAGTAGTGAGTCATGACTCCTTCGCTATCCCATGCCAGTCCGTCATTAATTCAAAACATTTTGGTCCTTCGAGCCGGATGGTGGGTTCGCGGGGGAAACATGAACTTATAGTAAGTTTTTTTGAAATTTCATAGTTTTAGTCAATT
>CAKNWT010196432.1:0-10517 GCA_932066315.1 Andricus coriarius
AAAAATGATGAAGACTTACGTAGAAATCACAATTGAGGTATTGAGAGTTTGTAATCACATCATTATAAGGTTAAAATACCTCAATTCAATCAAATGTATGGACGAATTCTTGAAAAAATGTTGAAAAATCTCATAGAAATTGTATTCATGGTATTTAGTGTTTGTGAACTACATCAATATGAGATCTATAGTCGCTACTGTGCGCATGCAGCGACGTCTTCTGCGCCCCCCCCCCCCCCCGGAAAATTTGCTGAAAATATAACGCCGGTTAGTGAATAATAATTTATTAGTGAATTATAACTTATTTAACATTATATAACTTATATAAACTTATTCTATATAGCTATTTAATTCTCATTAATCTTACATCTACTAGAACTTATAACCAAGAAATAATTTGCGATTCAAAAATTTTTCGACATTTGAAATTTCCAAAATTATAAAATGTTAAATGTGATAAAGATCCCGCAATTTGTAATTTCCTAAATTTAAAACTAAATTTTCAAAATTTGATGATCTTGAAATTCGCGACATTGTGAATATGAAACTCCGAAATTATAAAATTCCCGAAATTATGTAACTAAAATTTCAAATTATCGATATTCTAGAAAAACGGCGAATTTATTTTGAAAATAATTCATTCATCAGAGGAAAAGAAATTCTAAACCCGCAAATTATTAAAATTTTGAAAGCAAAAAAAAATTTATACAACGGGTCAGAAAAATTTGTCAGGCGACCCTGTACAGGTGTAGCTTATATTTTAGATTATATTTTTTTAACTCCGAGTTAAGTTTGCTGCGAGGTTTCGTTAGAAGTTGCGAATGCGTAGATAGGGGGTTCGAAGCCGTAGCAAATAAGACTTTTAATATCGTGCGATTATTAATGTAGTGATTGTTTGCGTGATAGTAAATAATTATGAAATTAAATATGTGAACACATATTAAAGCATAAGGATAATAATAATAAAGATTAATTTTTCTAGGCGAAAAATCGGTCATCATTTTATAGTTGGGAGACTTCTCTGATATAGACTCTATATTAGCGGGACTTTTAGATTTTCTAGAACTATTCTACGTTTTTCGCATCCTGCCTCCTAATAGAGATTCCGTCACCTCATTCTTTACATTTCATAGAACTTTGTAACACATTTCGTAGAATAGTTCAATGCAATGTGAAACCAAAAAGATTTTAACTTTTATTACACCAACCGTCGTATCCTCTACTATAGCACTAGTTCTATAAAATTTAATGAACTTTTTTCCGTGTATGTGCCGTCCCACTTTGTCTACATATATGTATTTTTGAAAGATAACCGCCTGTAAAACCTAATTTTCGAGCGCGAAGCCTGAGTGTCGCAATGAGAATATAATTTAAAGTCAATGTAAAGTCAAAGCCGTAGGTGTTTCAAGAACCACCTTTAAAAACAAATTGAAAAACAGTTACAGTTGTAATTTATGACTATTGCTTATTAGGGGTTCAGGACAAGGTTTTCGATTTAAGGTACAATATTTATGACATTTGAAAAAATGGAGTCGAAATACACGCAATAAACGAAAAAAAATGAGCGCGAAGCGCGAGAAAGTACTCTGCGCCCTAGAATGAGAATGTGCCCGCTCAACAGGCATATTTTTTTTTATTGAGGGGGTCTCAAATCATGAAGATTGGTTGAGGATGGGAGAGGTAAAATTTTACAGAAAACTAATACTTTTTCATATGATGAGAATATACAAAATTAATTTTTAATACGTTTTTCGGGCTTAAATTAAAATTTGTACAATAATTCTTGTTGATTTATTTGTTCGTATCTTGAAAATTGTGACCAGAAAATGGAGGCTTTTATTTTTTTTATTGTGGTCAAAAACAGAACTGGTAATGAAAAAGGCAGGTCAACTAAATCGATCTTTTTTTTTGGTCCCCAAAGCATGTGCGAAAGTTCAATTTATTCCGATTAGTTTTTCAAAAGTTATCCAGTATACAGACGACAACGAACATGGCACATAGACAGTCACCATCGAAAAGACCCTTTTTTTGTATTCAAATTTTCTCAAAACGTGGAAATTTAATGAAATCCGTGATAGTCAGTTTTCACACGAAACCAAAAGGGTAAATGTCCCAATTACTGCGGTACTCATTATATGTTTCAGACTCAAAGTAAAATAATCAGACGATCAAAAAATATATTCAATGGATAAATTTAAGTAAACTGTTACGTTGTTTATCATTGCTAACAATTTTTTTATCATGTAACATAATTTTTCAAAATATAACCTATAAATTCACAGTAATAGGGACGCAGTGATATGTACACATCTCTGTTATTTTATTCTATTTTAAGATGTAGATTAAACACTAACAAGTAAATTTTCTATTATTTCATCTTCTCCTAATAATAAAATTATTGTCAATAATAAAACACCACTAGTATCATCTCTTTACTCTTGATACGTTCGAATATATAAAACTAAAATATTGCTTTATGTTTTGGTATTTATGACTGTTTTGTATGTAAAAAAATACGTCCGATTCAGAGTGAAACAAAAAATGTTGTTATTTTATTATACATCAACAATAATAGTCCAATAAAATGAGACGAGCGATTGATACCACAGTAATTGGGACAGTGACCCTACTTTCTCATTAATAGGGAATGTAAAATGTTAAGTCATCCTGCTCTCACCTTTTGACAACAATGGCTTATTATATTAAGCCAATGAAATTGCGTGGACATAAAACGAAAAGCATAATTACTGTATAGGGGTTGCTGTGGAACGACCCCTGCCGTACACTAAACAGAAGTGCCCCTTGGGACGCTCGCATCATTGGGAGAAAGGAGAGAGTGAGAGGTAGATTCGAGAAAATGTCAAAGAAAGGCAAAACAAAGAGAGCTTTTTTTTTAATATCCCATCAAACTTGTTTTTCCGGATCTTATCAAATAATATTTTTCCTGTCCAGTAAAAGCTAAGCTTTTAATGACGACCAACTATATCCCTCAGAAGCACCTCTCGACGAATTTTTGTTAATGAGATGAACATCAAGAAGCTAGCCCGTGTAGACATTAAATCGGATGCGAGGAAAGAAGATGAATACGTGTTTCTGAAACAAAAAGAAAGGAACGTGAAATATATCAAATATATGAAACGATGAACTTGCACTTTGGTCAAGAGCAATGACTAAATGGAATGTCTGAGTTATTTGCGTACAACGTGGGGGTACAGATATAGTAGCTTGGTTATTTCGGACATCCAAAAAAGAATGCTAGCGGGGATGAATTGATTAGCTTGTGTGGGGAAAAAGTTTATTTATTACAAATACGTGCTCTCTAAACCTAAATTAGTGAAATTTTAACTGAATCAATCAGTAGTGTATGTCTCCAGTGAAAAATCAGTGGGTTTTACCTTGTCACTGGGTAAATCAGTGAAAATTTGCATCGAAATAAATCAGTGATCCTAGAATGATCGATTCACCCAATGATTGTATTCACTGATTAATTCAGTTGGAAAGTTGTCATACAAAATTATGAAATTTGACACTAAAGAGCTTTCGTTTTATCTTCCTTACGAAATATCAACTCTCTGAACGGGTTCAAAAAATTATTATTCTATTTTACATTTCCTTTTGCACATGCGTGACGTAATTAGGACTCGAAGGCCATCGAATTTCGCGACGAGACGCTCAGACGAAATCGTCGGCTTATCGGTTTGCTTTGACTATTATTGGCGCAAGCTAAAATATATAATTAATTTAGAGTGCAAAGTACAGTTTTACGTTATTCCAGTGGGTCTCTATAATGATGATTTCCGAAAATAATAGAACGAGTATTTAGAAGTGAGTAATAAATAATAGATCATAACCGCGGGGTTCACAACTCGCCGATAGAGTTTATACTGTCTTCAAGTGATTTCAGTGACTCCATGTGCATTCAAGTGACTTCACGACAGTGACTTCAGCAAAGGTGTACACCTGACTTCACGAGCTGTTGACCCCTCGATTATAACAAAAATAAATAATATAACCCCAATTATCGAGCACGTTGATATGCATGTATGCATTCAGTTATTTTCACTGATCAAATCAGGAATAGTAAATTCACTGAATGAATCAGTAGCTTTTCAATGATTCTCAGTGACTACATTCTCACGATTTCAATCAGTGAAATTTGACTGAGAATCAGTGAAATTTCACCAAATCAGTTTTAGAGAGGGGTAAATCGGGGTCAGAAGGTAAAAAAATAAATTTCTGGCACCTTTTTGAAAACCCCAAAAAACCGCGATATGCTAGAATCTTGGGCGGGTGATAAAAGGAAAGATTTTATTCAACCCTTTTATTTAAAGCTATTATGGCCGAAGATTCTAACACATCCTATTATCATTTGACGCGCTTCTAAAATCCAAGGAGTGCCAAAAACGTTGGTTTTTACTAAAAAATATTTCCTAACGGCTACATGGTAAAGTCCTTTAGTTTTTGGTATTATATCTTTGAAGGAAAAGTTTCATGCTTTCATTTCAGCCTCTGCCGAAGATTCCATAGTACGTTTCATTATTTTGCATGGGTTTACAAAAAGTGTCAGAAACGCATTTTTGTTACCAATTAACTGAAATTTACTCAAAAATAGTGTAAAGCGTCAAAAATGTCTCATTTATCTCTTTATCAAACTAAATATTAAATAATTTCGTTATTTTGAAATCCTTTAAAGTTGCGGTATTGTAAAAAAAAAATGTTCGAAATTAAAATATACAAAAATTCTCTTTAAAATTGTTAAATGTATTGAACTGAAGGGCGAAAATGCAGAACGCTGGAATTCCACATTTACCAAATAACTGTAATTGACAAAAAACAAAAAACTATGGTGAAAAATTTTCGCTCAGGCGGGTTTGCTTATTTGACCTCTATATGGGCCTTACATTACATTGGTGATAATTATAATACACTAATAAAGTATTTAATTGTTGCCTGTTAAAGAATTACCTAGTGTAAGGTTCTGGTTTCGACTTCCAGGTGCAAATTTTTCCTCGGGCCTCGGTTCGCCCAACTTTTAGAAGTTCCAGCCAATTTTGTGAAATAATGGTCGCACCAATTAGCGTAATAATAATGAAAGGTCACCTATTTACCACCGTTGCGTTGGAGAGACGAGTTTGGCACATCTTTCGTTCTCGAAGTTGGGCCAACATCGACAGAAAGTTTTGGTTGCAATGCCATTTTTTATATTATGACTGCAATTAATTAAATTGCACCCGCTAGGCATTCAAACCTCACCTAAACTGCCTAAGCTGCGTATATACCTAGAACACATATTAACCAACTGAGCTATCAAATCGCTTGGACTTTTCTGGCAAACTCTCGGTCGAGCTTTTTTTACAGACAAAGTCAGGTCCAGCTGAGAAATACATTTATTAACTTTTTGGTTTTATACATCTCACGAATAGATTGATTGAAAAATTGTTAATGTCCAACTTTTATATTTATCTGTTATTAAATAACATATTTTGTTATCAAACCGTAATATTATCGAGCGCAAGTAACCTTACTGACCGAACAGTGAACGATAATTGGCCCAGTTGCCGGTTAATATTATCAGGTTCAAGTAATATTACTACACATTTTCGGTGGCCGAAATCTGGCCTAAGGTTGGTTCAAAAGTCGAATGGACTTTGTTGAAGTTTTTGAATGTGTACATAACCTAATTGCGCTTTGATACAATCAACTGACAATTATAATGTCTGAAAAAAAATCGACTTATACTTCAAACAAATTTTGGACATTAAGGCGTGGAAATAATTGAAAGTACTATCAATTTTTTCACGCCCTAATGTTCGATATTTTTTCAGCTTGCAAGTTGCAACGGATAATATGACACTGATAAGTGAGTCAACTATAGCTCAGAGTCAAGGCGTCTCATAGTGCAGTGGTGTGAAATCAAAAAACGAGGTTCAAAGTGACATTTACAACGCAACTATACACCGATTTCAGATTTTTTTTAATTCAGGGCTACATTTTTGAGAAAATGATAAGAGAAGATTTTTTATTTGTTTGTTTATTTAATTGTTATGTTAATGCAAACAGCGAAAAAAGTGTCGATTTTTGTATTTCACTCTTTATCTCCTAGACCAAACATTTATTGTACTTCCCGTCACTTGGATTCAATGACAGAGGTATATGAAGTAATAAAATTGTTAACTTCTACAAATAATCGAAATTAGGGGTTATTCGTCTTCAAAGTGTATTTTTTTCTTAAGTTGCTTGCTTTCGTCGTTAGGATGATGCTTTGCCATTAAAATCCGAGCTGGTCGGTCGTGTTCTTCGGTCGCTCCCTGTCACCCCTTTCTGAGAGCTTACGTAGCTTATTCGTATTTTGTATTTTGATGTGCAAAGTGAGAGATAATTCGCTAGTCATGACGACCAACGAATAGCAAAAGTCTCTCTTACAATCAATTCAAGGGAATGTCAAATCTACAGGAGCGAGTTTTCAACAAATGACTGAAGATATTAAAGTTCTAAAGAGCTCGGATAAAAAGATCTTGGAGGAACTAAAAATCTACGATACCAGATGTCATCTTTTGGAAGAACAGAACAAAACATTCCAAGAAAAAATTAATTTTCTTGAGAAAAAGCTAGACTTTTTTGATATAAAAGAAAGATCTAGGAATATTTTTCTCTATAGTGTGAAGGACGATTCGACTAACAACGAAAATCTTTTTGACACAGTTAACAAGATTTTCAAGGAAGCTACAATTATAATTTCTATTGATTGCTTCGAAAAGGTTATTAGAATTGGAAGAAAAGAGGGAACAAGAACTGTTCTAGTTACTTTTACGAACTCGAGATTCAAAGACGAAATATTTTAGAAGGCTAAAAATCTGCGCTCTTTGAAAGTATATTTTGCAAATGACTTTACTCATACATAAAGAGAAATATGCAAGAAGTTTCGAGATTAGCAACAAAAGCTTGACAGTCTATGAAAGTTCTCGACGAGTAAAGGAACCCGACTATTCATGGATAATAATCAGTATTTTGATGTATCCTTAGCCGCCAAGATTTTGGCAGAGAACAGTGAGGATTTTTATCAGTCTGATGGGGGAATCTCAAAATCATCTGTAAGCTCTACTGCTAGCAGGAAAAGGACAAGAGTTCGCCCTCCAAAATCAGATTCTTTGAGCCAAGATTTCAATAAAAAAAACATACTAAAAAAGGTAATTCGATCAAACCTCGCTTAAAGGAAACACCGGCAGGCGAAAACTCCAAATAGAACCCAAGTTCATAAACGGTTCGACAACAGTACGAGCATCTCGAATTATATTTTGGAATGCAACGGAAATTAATAATCTAGACGATATCTACAATAATAATACTACAGATGACATAATATGTGTGAGTGAGACATGGCTTACTTCTGCACCTCAGATTACTTATCCTCAACGTAACATTGGCTGTCAAGATGTCTGCAGTACGGCTACCAGAGAATCCTCAAAAGGAACAGCAAAGGGGGGTCTACTCATCATCAACAACGCAAACAAATATAAAATGGAAACGATATGTGCATCGAAATATCTGGAATACTCGATAATTGTGGGAGGGGATTTTAACGGTGAAATTGGAGAAATAAATCAATTACATGAGGAAACTCTCTGTAACAATTTAAATTTGTATGACGTAAGAACAAGCCTGGTCGCTGATCTAGAGAAAAGGGGAAAACAGATGGTAGAAAGCTTTGAAAAAAATGTTTTTTTTTGTCCTGAATGGGACCACTGAAAGCGACTGCACAGCTCAATGTACATTCCTAAGAGAAAAAAGATCTTCAATCATAGATTTTGTCTGGTCTAATAGTGTTGGGATTCAGTCAATTGAGGATTTCCAAGTGCTGAAAGTTCCAACTCGATCGGATCACTTTCCTATAGCTTTGAAGTTATTAGATCACTCGAATTTAAATTATGCGAACTATTCGAGCTCCCATTTTTGTAAGTGGAATAATGACTTTGCTGATAAATTTAAAGAAATTATCCAGTACCCTCCAAATATTAACTCTGCAATGTTGTCGATAGATGGCCTTTCGAAAAATTGAATTAATGCTATTAAAGTGACAGCGACAGAACCTAATATGACCATAAAACCATCTAAAAAACTGAGTCGTTCGAAGCCATCGTTTGATACACAATGTAGAAAAAGTGAAAGAGAGCTGAAACAAGTATTTCAGAAATGTTAGGAACAAAAATGCAATTATAAAAGATTATAAAGGTAATCCAACGGCCATACCACGCTTGAAGCACCAGTTCCCGTTAGATTACTGAAGTTAAGCAGTGTTGGGCGCGGTTAGTACCTGGATGGGTGACCGTCTGATACTACTGCGTTGCTGTTGGCGGTCGTGGGTGTGGTGAGCCCATTTACTACAAATCCACCTAAAAAACACTACCCGAATCGGGTAGTGTCACGCTTACCCCTAGAGGCTCGCCGAAAGGGAAATAGCTTAATGATATACATGAAGAATCCTTGTTAGATTCTCTCGCGAATGCAATTGGCTCTAAAAAATTCTGGAAAATAGTAAATAGCTATAATTTCGAACATTCGTATTACGATGATATAGACTTAAACATATGGGAACAGTACTTGAAATCTCTCTACCCAGTCCGGGGTCCAAATTATTACTTAATACCGGTTAATAATTTTCGAAATCCTTATCTTGACTAACATATAACTCTTGATGTAACTATTTCAAGCTTGAAACAGTCAAAAAATGGTGAGGCCCCTGGTCCGGATGGTATTAGCTATGACTTTTTAAAAAATTTTCCCGGCAATCCGATCCTTTCCTTAAACTCGTTATTTAATAAAACAATTGATAAAGAAAAGGTCCCAATATCATGGTCCCATACATTTCTTAGAATGATACACAAGAAAGGTGATGTCACTGATCCTGCTAACTACCGCCCTATTGCCTTAGTTAACTGTGTTACAAAGATATTTACGCAAATTCTTTCCAAAAGGCTGACAGCTTGGGCTGAAGACATCCAACTCCTTCTAGAGTGGCAGGCAGGTTTCAGCAGGGAGAGAGGTTGCACGGATCAGATCTTTAACCTTAACGCAATGATTCAAAATCGTCTGAGACTGGACGGAGGAAAACTTTTTGTACTCTATGTTGACTTTAAATCAGCCTTTCCATCAGTTAGTCATAATATCGTATGGAACAAATTAATCTCGAAAGGTCGTGGGTCAATATTTATTAGATTCGTAATAGATTTTGACTCTAAAGCTAACATTGCGATTAAGGGAAATAAGGGCATCTCCGGATCGATAGATGTAACGAAAGGAGTCATGCAGGGGCAGGTTCAAAGTCCAACAATGTTCACATTCTTAATTGCTGATTTACAAGAATTTATGTATGCCACAGGTATCAGAGGTGTATCAATAGACCATATGTTGAAAATATTGCTCTTAGCTTACGCCAAAGATTTGGCTTTCTTCGCGGATTCCCTGGTTGGAATCTTGAAGGATTATTGGATTACTGTAGAATAAATGAGGTCGAAGTCAACATAGAAAAAACAAAAATAGTAATCTACAGAAAGGGAGGTCATGGCCAGAACAAATAATACCCACATTTTATGTACGGAACCTCCGAGATTGATATTGTCAAAAGTTACATCTAACTGGGAACCCCATTCGCCCAATCTGCACTTTTTGTCAGGGCGAAAGATGAAGCTGTTCGTAAATGTAACCGCGCTGTAGGAGCAACGATTTCTCTGATTCAAAGTTTAAAACTTAACTCATGGAACCCTATTGCTTGACTTTTCGATAGTCTTGTATCCAGTGTTTTAATGTGTGGTGCGCACACCCAGGTGGAAATTTACAACTGGCTTGGTACCGCGCCAGTACCGCCGGTCGGATATCGGTACTGGCGTGGTACTGGTATATAACCGCATGGAAAACGGCTGGGTACTGGCATTAGTACGAAATGTCACTCGGCTGGGAGTTGTTTGTCGGTACTGGGGCTGTACTGGAAATGGTATTATGCCTGTACCTAAAGTCTGTACTGCCGCGGTACTGGTACAGATAAATAAATTTGCAAAAAAAATTGTTTTATATATAATAATTGCACTTGATTTATTTTTGAAATTATGCAATTGCAGACACAGTCACTTACAAACGAAATCGCACGCAGAACTCTATGAAAAATCGCCCCCGCTGGGGATTCGAACCTTACCTAAACTACCTAAATCTAAACCGCACGCTCTAGCTAATTAGGCTAATGTACCGGATGGATTTTGTCGACAAAATCTCAGCCAAGCTTTTTCGCTGAAAAGCCAGGGCTAACGGAGGAATATTTTTTCGTTTTACAAAATTTACATGAATAGGTGGTTTTAAAAATGCGTAATGATAATTATATTTAAATTTAATTAATTTAAATTTTAATGCTTAAATGTTTAATTTAAATATTCATTTAATTTGTGATTTCTGTTCAAACTGGAAAGCTCCAAAATTTAAAGGATTTATCACTTTCAGATGTATTATAAGTAAAAAATATTTAAATTTTA
>CAKNWT010196451.1:0-12344 GCA_932066315.1 Andricus coriarius
TAAAACCTGGTGAAACTGTCGATGCTCAACGCTACCACCAACAACTAATCAAATCGCGCCGTGCTTTGCGTGAAAAAAGGCCGGATTATGAAGAAAGACATGAGAAGCTGATTTTTCTTCACGACAACGCCCCATCGCACACGTCAAAAATGGTCCAAAACTACTTGAAAACACAAAACTGGGAGGTGCTACCTCATCCCGCTTATTCACCAGACCTGGCCCCTTCTAATTATCACCTGTTTTCGTCGATGGGTCACGCGCTCGCTGAACAACACTTCGATTCGTACGAAGACGTCGGAAAATGGCTTGACGAGTGGTTTGCATCGAAAGATAAAGACTTTTTTTGGCGTGGTATACACAAATTGCCCGAGAGATGGGGAAAATGTATAGCAAGCGAGGGAAAATACTTTGAATAAAGTTTATTTTATTTTCTGCAAAAAAAACGACTTTCTTTTGCCTGAAAAACAGCGGATTTAAGCTTATACACCTGGTAAATTATTTGTTTTGAAAAATATAATAATGGGCAGGAAAGTTTTTTGTTTGGATTGTGGAGAAAGGGTTCCACACTGAATGGTGGAAAAAAGTAATTTTTTATAAGAGACGATTCTAATGTCCTTCTGGAATCTCAATATATTGGGCAGGCCCATAATACGTGATTAATATCCTCCTCAGAAGAATCGCAAGAAGCGCAACCCCCCTCCTCTATGAAATTTTTTCTGGCCAGACTAGCCGCCAGATTATAATGATTGGCCCGTAGTCTAGATATTACAACTATTAATTTTCTCTCAAATTTAGAATTATAGAACCATGGTTTGTTAAATTTAGATGAGTCAAAAAAGTTCTGGAAGTAATATTGACCTATCCCTCCAGACGTTGAGATCGTACCCCAAACTTCCAGAGCAGCATTGAAATGTTGAGGAATGACCACTGACAAAACATCTGTATGTGGGAGTCTGATGTCATGAAGATTTCCTTCCTTAGTAGCTAGTTTAGCTAAATGATCTGCGTTTTCATTCCCTATTATGCCCTTATGACCAGGAATCCACATTAAAGTTATATTAAGATTATTATTTGATGCAGTGAAGAGGAGGTTCTGAATTTTATATATAAGATATGACGTTGAAGAAGAGGTGTTGGGACTTTGGCAAGCTTGTAGCACACTCTTTGAATCTGAGAAAATCACTGAATAGGGGATTTTTTTGTCCAAAATGTGTTGTATTGATTCACTAATCGCCCACGCTTCCGCTGTGTAAATAGAAGCATGTTCAAAGATTTTGATTTTAATTTCAAGATTTAGTTGCGGAGAATAAATAGAAACTCCGACAAAGGATTCAGGGAATTTGGAGCCATCCGTGTAAAAGTGAATGCAGTTAAAAAAATTTTTTTATATGAAATGTGTAAAAGTTATGCCAGGACAACTACTGTCCTGGATTGCCAAACCTGTTGTTAAATCAATTGTTGATTCGAAAAGTTTCAATGGGTAAGGGGTTGAGTAGTGTAACGGAATAGCTGAGTTTAAGACTTTCTCTTTGTAACCCTAAGTTTGTAGTAGGATTTCAATTTTAAATGTTGACTAAATGAAAAAATTTTATTCATTTACAAAATAATACCTGAATATTAAAAATTTGTAGATTTTAAAAATAATTATTATAGGGATATAGTCAATTATTTTCGAATAATACTTCCAGGGCTTTAAATAAATTATCAGTTCTAATATAAATTGCGAATAATTTAGACTTCCTCCCAACATAAAAGACTCCGCGGTTGTGCTAATTGAAATATTTGAAAAATTGAATTAATAACTGAGACATTGAATTGCTTCAAATTTTAAGCCTGCATTATTTTTCTAAGTTTTAGATATTCTATCTATATCTAAAACAAATATAATACTTGGCATTAATATCTGAGACCAGTTAACGTTAAAAATAGATTAAAGTTTGTTGATGTGTAGAAAAAATTAGTCATTTTGGTCAAATTTCGAAAAATAATCAATTTATGTTGAAAAAGTTTGAAATCCATACCATTTTTAGAATTCCATTTAAAATGGATTCAATAAAGTCTTTTGCGGTTAAGATCCTTTAGATAGATTTGAAAAGGTAGTGTTCTTTATCAAATAACTTGAAAAATTTGTAAGATGGCTTACGTGGGACAGACTGGCATAAAAAGGAATGTATTGATCATGATTTTGATTGGGATAATGTTAAAATTTTGCATTGCGATGATATTGAGAGTAAGAGAGAATTTGAAGAAGATTAAAATTAGAATGTTTCGAATTTGTAAGATTTTAATAATTAACCGTTTTTATGGATAATTTTTGTTTTTTTAATTACACAATTCTCTAGGACTTAAGAATGTCATATTTTAAAATTTAATTTATTATTTATTAAAACTTTTTAGAAATGATTTTGAAAATAATTTGTTTATCAACTATTTTTTTGAAAGTAGATTTAAATTTAGTTTGTTCTACTGTGAATTCCTGAATCTGAAAAAGTTACGAATATATATCATGTATAAATAATTATTTGAGTAAAAAAGTTTTGAATTTGAAAAGCTCAGGAATTTTGAAAGCTATCTACTTGTGATTTTTTTAGGATAAAGTTCAGAATAACCATTACCTCCGATTTTTTTAAACTCCATATCCTTAAGTATTTTGACGCATTGGTTACGAAAAGCATAATGAAAATTGGCGCGAATTTGATTTTCATGATAAAAACTATAAAAACCCCATAAAAGTCATGGTTTTTCACGTTTATCTCGAGAACCGTTGAAAATAAAAAAATAAAAATAATACTAACAAAACTAGTCAAAATATACCTTTTATGTTTCATCAAATTTTTTCGTAAGAGTGAAATTTTTCGAGATATTGATGATGAAGATGAAAATTTTATACCTAGGCGTCACCAATCACTGCAGTTATATATTGCATTCTCATCATAATGAGAAGGTATTGATTTTATGTGAAAAATGACTTTCGTGGATTCCATCAAATGTCGACGTTTTGAGGCCCCCTGAGTCAGAAAAAATAGTTTTCACGTCGGTGTCTGTCTGTCTGTCGTCGTTGTCTTTGTCGTCGTTGTCGTCTGTATATCGCATAACTTTTGAAAGACTAATCGGATTGGATTGTCCTTCGGCACACAGTTTCAGGAACCAAAAAGAAAGCTCGAGTTCGTTAACCAGCTATGTTGGATAGCAATTCAAAAAGTTAGAGCATTTAAAAAAATATGTAGACCAGTTTTTCAAAATTAAAAAATTCCATGGACGGCTATCCGCAGTACTCAAAAATTAAAACTTTTAGTTGCAAAAAATAAGATTAAAAATTAAGAAATTAAATTTTTGGAAAAACGACCAAGAGACGAAATAAATGACAAAAAAAGTTGTTCTACCAAAAAATATTTTCAAATATGTTATAAGCTCTTGTTATAAAAATATATTAAAAATAAAACAATTAACTTTTTGGAACAAAATTTTTAGAACCACCTCATGCTATGATGCGTACTGTTATTTTATATCGTGAAAAATAACATTAAAAATAAATTAAAATCATGGAAACACGAAACAAGTTGCAATAAAATGTTTAGTAACATTTTTTTTTGAAATAGCATACGCTTTTTTCGAATTATAAGAACATGCCAATGTAAATACGTATGTTTCAATTCCAAAGCATGTTATGAATTGTAATAAGATAAATTTATTAAAGTGATACATTTTTCAGGGTAGCTGAGATTAAAATTTAATGCAAAATAAGAAATAAATATTAAAGTAAGCATGTAGAATAAAATGTCTACATTATTTTGCAATATCTGAATAAGCAGCCCCAGACCGAGGTACAGAAATAAATATAATATACATTTGATATAATAAAGTTGAAAATAATGTAGAAAAGTTCGCATTTTGGATAAAATCGAGTGCGGAGCACGAGACACGTGATGAGAATGTGTTCGTTAAAGCCGAAGGAGCTTTAACAAAAGAGATTTCACAATCGCCAAATTACAGTTGTTGATGCTTTGACCTTTAATTTTAAAAGGCCTGCGAACAAATGTGGGGGAAATATAAAGACTGAGCGCGTAGCGCGAGGTACACACGTTATCGAGCGCGAAGCGCGAGAACCAACAGTCGCGCGCCCTAGGCGCGCTCAAACTTGCCAGAATTACTAAATAAAGAATGGCGGATCCAATATGGAGGAAAAAAATTTTGGAAAACATAATTAAAAATAACATAATTGTTTCAAACATAATCCAAATAATTTTGTAAAGTTGCCCAAATTTGATCAATTTTTGTTCCTCCATATTCGATCAGTCATTTTTTATTCTGAAATTCTGACGTCAGATTTGGATTCAGAGCCCTCGAAAACGTATATATAGACAATTTTGTCAATTTTCCTACATTTTTCAAAAGTTTTGTTCCGCCAAATTGGATCCGCTATTCTTTATTTTGTAATTATGACGTCAGAGTTGGATTATCATGTTTCGGACTTGTGTTTCTCCATATTGGATTTTTCATATTTAACCGCATTTTCCTCGGACAGGAAATACTCTACACTATTTTTCCTGGTGGACTTGAATTAAGCATTAAAAAATCTATAAAATATAATGTGTTTCAGTGAACAAAACTTTTTTCTTTGTAGTTCTAGTACAATTTTGTAATTTTTGTCAAAAAATGAGGTCTATTCCCGCATTTTCCAGATTGGGAAATTCGAGGAAACTTTTCTCTATAATTTCCCTTATTGTGCATTTAATATGCTTTAATTTTGTTCAAAAAACACCCATTTTGGTCAATTCGTTCGAGAGATATTAGGTTTTGAATGTAACTTTTGCAAAATAGCCCACTGTGTGCCGTATCTGTAGGTGCTTACGTCGCCACTTTCTGCGCCCTTCTCTGGACCTTTCTACCCGTAAAAGTTTATTCAATTTTTAATATTATGGCTGAATCAAAGAAAGGCCCTGTTCTGTCAATAAGCAAACGATATGAAGTTTTGCAAGCAATTAAAAACGGCGAATCAAGAAATGCGATCTTAAAGAAATACAAAAATAGTGAACGTAGTTTACGCAGAATTGTTCAGTTCGCACGCCTCCTCAGAAACAAGTTTCACTCAAAACAGCAGGCTAAAATTTGTACCATAGAAATTATTTTTTAGGTATGCCTCCTAAGAATTTTTACCGAACTTCTAAACTTAAAAAAAAAGAGACAAAAAGTCTGTTTACAGGCTTGGAATTCTTTACAAAGTGATCTGCAACAATTACATCAACTCTTCATCGATTTTAATAAAATAGTTCATGGCCAAAGTGAATCAGTAGATGCAAATGTGGACAAAGTGAATGTTACTAAACACTAAGTTGCCAAAGGGACAAAAATTTGGAAAAAAACTTCAAAGTACAAAGCTATGACCACAGAAAAAACTGGAGGTGAAAAGTGTTGCGGGTAATCGTTAAAGCAGGGTAATGGTCAGCTGATTACCCCCAACTGATGTAAACCTTCCGGGCTTACGGGCCTGTAACGGGCTGCCTCTAGCGGTCCGCCAGAGATATCTGCGATTCACCACGGTGAGTTTACTCCAGTCGCAGTTACCCGGCTAGCGGTTACTCCACTTCGCACATTACTTGCAACATTTTTTACTCTCAGTTTTTTCTGTGACGTGTCCACTTGACGTATCCACGTATCCATATTTCTAATGTATTAATACAATAAATGAGTTTTTGCATGACGTTAGCATATGAGAAATTCATGGGGTTGTTGCACTGAAACAAAAAGTTACAATAATTTGATTATTAAACTTGTAAAAGGAATTCCACAAATAGCAGCCTGCTATAAGAGACTATAACAGATGTTCTGTAAGAGCTCAAATCAATTTTTTTTTAGTTTTATTGATAATAATTTAATCTGCTTTGATTCATTTTCATACAACTGTCATGTAGGATGTATAGGGGACAAAATTTTATTCAAAAAGAAAAAGATTTAACGTTTTTCTTTTACTGAAAAATCTCTTTGAGACGTCATAACTTTAGAACCATTTATGCTAGAACGTTCTTCTTCTTTTTTTTAATTTATGAACTTTTTTTTTGCTTTTTAGAACTTTTACGTAAAATGAACAAAAAAAGTAGAATTTTAAAACAACTGACGCCTTTTACACATTTTTCAAAATCTAAAAGGAAGGGAAAAGTCAATCAATATTAATCACATGGGAACATTTTTTGGACGCAAAATTGAAAGTTTTTATCCGAGAAAACTTTACTTATGATTTGTTCCTTTCGAAAAAAGTCACATAAATTGATCAAAAAACAACAAATATGGAGTTATTTTGAAAGGGGTCCTAACTATTTTTTTCAGCCTGCTCTTTTAAGTGAAACTTGGTTCTGAGGAGGCGTGGTCGACGATAAAGTGATTAAGAAATCCAATGAATTTGAGTTCAGAAACAAAAAAACAAGCAGATCTGCTGAGAATGTTGAATTAGAGGACCCTTTATTCAAATCCTTTATCCAAAAAGGAGACTCGGGTCAACCAATTTCGGCAACGATGATTCAGGAAAAGCTCGAATTTTCAATGAAATCCTAAAGGGGCCAACAATTTTTAAAGTGAATTGTTAAAAATGTATGCATTTAAAGAAAAATACTGAATTTAGCAATAATTTTAACCATTTAACTATTTAATGCATGATCTTCAAATCGGCATAACAATGATACACGGAAAAAGAAAGTGCTGGAAATTTTCATTGACCGAGTCGGTGAGTTTAGGATAGGTCTAAAAGCATTTGACAATTTGAAAATATCGTATTGGAAAATCATGCAAATAGTGCTTCAAGAAATATGAGGCTTCTTAGACTGCGTCAAGCATAGTCAGTGAATCACTCCTAGACTCCATCTGCAAAATATCACAGACAAATTTGTAAGCCGTTCAACACTTCAATATTAAATTCTCGAAGATAGTCAAGGAAGGGTTCATAGACTGTCAAGCTAGCCGTTTATGCTAATAAAAAAAATAAAAAATTCTTTTTTAAATTTATAATATTATTATCTTTAACTTATTTATGTATTTAAACATAATATAGCACACAATTACTACTTATATTAATCGCACGCTTTTTACGCTCTGGAAAATCGGACGCACGCTGTGGGGATTGAACTACCTATCCTCTAGACTCTAAGGCTAACGAAACTTGTTCCTAACCGCTCAAGCCACTCGGCTAATCATTCGGGTTGAACAGTCGTTAAAAAAACTTCGCGTTATGCTACAGCTGAAAATTGCATAGCCGCGTAAAAAAAATCTGGGTCAGGGCTGCGAATTAGAAAACTTGCTACCAGACTGACTTTGCATAACAAATTAATTACATTGTTTAAACAATTTTTGTTTAAATAATTGGAAAATATAATTTTTTACGAAAAATTATTTTTTGACCAAGGGATGATTTTACGAAAAAAATATGTTTTTTATTTATTCAAACTAAAATTGTTCAAATAAAATTCATTTTTCTGGTTGAAAATTCTTGATTTAAGTGAAAAATGATTTAAATGGAAATTTAACCATTTTGTTGAAAATTAATTTTGTTGTTGTTAAAAATTCATTTTTTTAACTGTATATTTAACTTTTTCATTTATGGGGAAAATTTTTCTTTCTTAGTTAAAAGTTAATGTACTTTGTTAAAATCTTTTTTCTTTTTTAACAAATCATCTTCTTGAATAAAAACTACTTTGTTAAAAATTGATTTTTTGGTTGAAATCGACTTGAAATCTTACAAATTTTATATTGAATTTGAAATAGTACCTAACAGGGATTTGAAAATTCCTCTTTGTTTAAAAATTTAACTATTTTGTGAACAAATATTTTTTTTTCGTTAAAAAATTAATTGTTTCAGCTGAAATTGCAACTAATTCGCTTTTGGTAGAAAATGTATCTTTTGGAGTTGAAAATTCAACTACTTCGTTACAAATTGAACTACCTTGGTAAAAATTCATTTCTTTAATAAAGATTCTTGATTCAAGTTGGAAATGGTTCGTTTGAAAATTAAATTAATGCATTTTGTTGAATTCACGTTTATTTTGTAGAAAATTGAGATTCTTCCTTAAAAATTGATCTTCTTGATTGAAAACTGAACTATTTGGTTGGAAATTCACCTACTTGGTTGGAAATGTATATACTTTGTTAAAAATTCGTCTTTTTGTGAACAATTAATATTCTTGGTTGAAAATTCATATTTTTCATAAAAAAATCAAATTATTTGCTTAGAAAATAATCTAGGTTGTGAAGTATTTAACAATTTTGTGAAAACCTGACCAAAAATGCGTTTGTACTAATTTTTTTTTAACTTGACGTGAGCATTATTTTTCAACAAAGAAAAAAAATTTTTCAACAAAATTGTTAAATTTTCAACGAAACTGATGAATCTTTGATAAAAAAATTCCAAACAAAAACTGTAATAATTGAAATTTCCACACCATTTTTTTTAATTTTCAATAATAAAACTGTTAAATTAAACCAAAAAATAGGTATTTTCAGCAGAAGAGTTGAATTCCCAACCAAGAAAGATTTTTTCAATCAATAAATAAAAAAAATCTCATCCAAAATGTTGGGTTTTTGAGGCATGAAGACGAATTTTTGAAGATAAAAAAATGTTGAATTACAATCCAAAAATATGTATTTCCTACAAAAAAAAAAAATGAATTTTCAACTAAAAAAGTTAAATTTTCAACAAAAATAGAATAGTTTAATTGTAAGTTAGAGTAATAAGTTTTTAAACAAAGATAATACATTTTTAACGAAATAGTTAATTTTTCAACCAAACAGATGAATTTTCTAACAAAAAGATTAAATGTCTGTCAAAAAAGTTAAAATTTCGACGAAAAATGGAATAGTTACATTTTTAGTTGAAAAAAAATTAATTTTTAATTAAAAAACTAATTTTTAACCAAACAAATGCCTTTTCTTCCAAAAGGATTACATTTTTCGACAAAAAATTTAGTTAAATGTTTAATTAAAAAAATGTCTTATACACATAAGGTAGCAAGTGAATATAATTTTTCACCTCATCTAAATCTTGGAGATTTAAATCCTTTATGCGACCAGTTGTAAAAATTAATTACCTATTTTTAATTCAAAGGAAGGCATACCTTTTTTATCATAAATAATCATTAATTTTAAATAATTCTTACTATCTTTATGTGTTTTACAATTGATTTTTGTTGTAAACAATTTATTTGCACATTTAATCATTTTAAATAAGCAAGCCAATGGTAACCAATCTGGTTGTCGACTTAACGCATGCGTAGTGCGAAACGATCTGAGTTTTGAGAGCACTGAGTCTTTGTTCAGGGTCTACTATATTCATACCAATGTGAATTTGTCACTAAGCGCGCCTCTGCAAATTCTCGCAGACAGTCATGACGTGTTTCCCTGACTCCTATTCGAGTTCTTCGTTTCTGAATCACGCCCTTATTCAATTCAAGTCTTCTAAAATATGAAGAGTTTTTTATAACCATTTCATGACTGTATACATTTTTTTGGTAATCTTTCTGATGAAAATGCCAAGACTGTTGTTCCTTGACTGTGCTTGAAAACTTCCATGAGTTTATATAATTTTTCCATGAAAATGTATAACCCCTTTATAGGAAGTATACGAGACTTCATAAAAATTATGGCCCGTCCAAAAGTCCAGCACTAATCTACGAAATTTTCGAAGACTTATTTTTTCCGTGTACATAGCCACAAAAAATTACAGCTGTTGACATTTTTGCGTAGAGGAAATATTTATATTCCATTTATATTTATTTATATTTTTGTATCAAATTGTATCGATCATTTATTGTAATTGCTAGAAAAAATATGCTAAGATGTAAAAATCTTCGTAGAAGGCGTCTTTGTAAGAGACTTCGAGTTTGCGCATTCCGGGCAGTAAGGTGCCGGGTTCAGAGACAACATTTACTGTCCTAACTGTTGACATGAAAAAACGACCTCGTTACTTGGCCAACCACAGTGGATACCGGGCCGCAATTAGCATTTGAGTGCTTGTGAAAATGAAACAATTTTCCTTGTATACCTCTCCTATTCTTTTATACGCCCCCCATATACTTACTCGGTGTTGGCAGGAGGACCTACAGTTGAAGATGTATTCCGATCCACCAAGGACAACTGCTTTAAATACTTAGACAACCAAGGCTCTTCCCGAGTGCGAGGCGGTAATCGAACCCTGAAGCAGACGGAGTGGGTCCAAAGTTTATGCCCTAGCCCGAAAAACCATGGCTCACTGTACAGAAATCAATATAATATACATTTAATGCAAGAGAGTTGAACATAATATACAAAAGTTCGCGTTTTGGACATATGAACTTTAATCGAGTCGCGAGACACGTGATAAGAATGTATTCGATGGATTGCCCCTTACATTTAAATGGTATAAACACAAATGTGGAGGGCATACAAAAACCAAGTGCGAAACGCGAGAACGGACAGACGGGCGGCGTAGGCGCGCTCAAACTTACGAGCGAAGAGAGCCGCGCGTCTAGCCCTCGATGATGATGTGCCCGCACGGTGGGCAGATTTTTTAAAATATGTTTTGCGTGAGCATACGAAAATGATCAAAGGCCTTTTGTTTGATGGTTTTCGATAAAAATGGTATTAGTATAAATTAAAATGAAATGAAGTGGAACGATGGCTTGGGGGCTAAGGCATAGACCCACTCAGTCGGCTTGTGGGTTCGATTACCGCCCGCACTCTAGAAGAACTTTGGCGGCACACGCGGTGAACACTAGTCTAGCAAGAGAGTTGTCCATTTCCGGCAATTCGTAATGCCGATACCTCTAGAGAAAAGGGTTTTTTAAGTACTTAAAGCTGTTTTTGGTGGTTCGGAACCCACCTTAAACAGTAGATCCCCCTCTCATCACCAAGTAAGTGTGTGGGGATGTGTAAAGGAATAGGGAAGAGGTATGAGGATAATTTAAACCCTCATGGGACACACTAGAAACTTGCATTCTGGATTAAAATGAATAAATAGCATCAGAATAGAACAAAAAAATCCTCCATACTCTTTAAAGGGTTAAAAAGTTATAAAACCGATATGATAGAGTTGAAAAAGTCGAATTAAAGAATTAAAATAGTAGATCCATTTTTAAATCAAGTAGAACCCAAAAATAAACCAAACTGTTTTCATATATCAACTTTGGACATTTGCACTCTAAATATATATTGACAGAATGATGCGACTAGCTACGAGAAAGTCCGGTCGGACGTAACCTACCATCGGTTGTGGGTGCGCAAGTCGCAAAACCTGCTGGATTTATTGCCCCACTAGTAAAGGGGTAACGTGTTTTCAGCCGATAAAGCGACATAATATATTGCTAAACATATTGCACCATGCGGTGCTGTGAGATACTCTTGTCGATTCAACTTCGACTTTTGGCTATGCCAAAATGTACCTATTCTATAGTTCACAATATCGACCGAAGTGGTCTTCCAGCTTCATATATTCTTTACGAAAATTGATATCAAAACTTTTATAAACTCTTATGTATAAAACAGAAAAAAGTGCAAAAATATCTCACTATTCGCTATCATAATAATAATAATAATTTAAGTGAGATCAAAGTGTATGAGGTAGTTGATCCTACTGGTAGCTTATATTGATGACCATTCTAATTGATGTCCGATAACCCTCAAATCCTCGGCTTTGAGCGTTGACAATTAACAGTGGCATGCAGGTAATGTTGAGAGAAGCTAATTCACTTCTCTGAATGGCTAACGCTGGAATTAAATCTCACCAAATTGTGCATAATCCTCTAATAAAATTTAATTTGTAAAATTGCTTATAACATTTTTTAAGATATGGAATATAAAGTTTGGCACTAACAGTGTAAATCCTAAAACATTGTTATTTATCTGAACGAGAATCATATAGTTTAGAACAGGGATTGGGGGAGGGGTTCAATGGGAGTACCGCAACGAACTTAAATAACGTTTAGTACGTTTCCTGGTGATCAATTTGAACAAAGTTTGCGAATTTCGCGACAGGTGAGTTACCCTGCAACGGTTCAGTTCAATAATAACCTAGTAAGTTTCAAAATCACTTTTATATTTCAGACTTCACACCCTTTTCCCTATTCCCCTTTTTCCCCTTCTCAAAAAATTCTTTTCTACCCTGATTTCAAGAAACTTAATCTTTTTCTCGTTATTTTCCCTGAAATACGAACTGAATTAATTAAACCCAATAAGCAAATCCAACTATTTTTGGTTCAAAGTTATTTTTTTTTTAATTCTACCATTATATGTTTGGTTCGGAATTCATCTCATATGATTAGAAATTCTAATATTTGGTTGAAAATGTAATTATTTGATATTTTTTAGTTGAAAGTTAAACAATTTGG
>CAKNWT010196458.1:0-11796 GCA_932066315.1 Andricus coriarius
AATTCTAGATAATATTTACACTCAAAGTGATTGTAAAATACTGTAAATAAAAGCTTTTATTACGATCTACAAAAAAAAACCGTCTTTCATTCTTTTCCCTAATTATTTCGGACTTTAGAAATATCGATAATTGTACTCGTTAAGTGTGAAAGCGTTGAGACTTGCAATTATTATCAGAGAGAGGTGAAAAGTCATCTTGGATTATTAATATGCCAATACTATGCAGAGTTAGTGAAGGACACATGGTGAATTATTAATACAAAGGTTCTCTTTTCAAGTTCAAAAGGGTAATGCTTCGTGAGGAACAAATATGTCTTTGGTGAGTTTATTCCAATTGTGGAAATTATTCTCTTTATTATTCAGTACTAGTTATTCATTAAATGTTGTTGGGTGCGTCAATCTTAATGATTTATTTACATTTTTTTTCTAATGTTTGTGCGCGTGTTTACTGTTCATCTTAACACAAAGTAGAGCTTTTGTTGTGTGTGTGTGCGTGCGTGTGTGTGTGCTTTCCAATTGTAGTTTATTCACTTTCAATCTTTTCTCTTGTGAGAGAAGTAGCGAAAGCGGAACTATTCGACTGATAAATAATATGGGATACATGACAGTTGTCAAATTTTGGCGGAAGATTGTAAATGTAGATGGTTTTATTTTGTCTATATTTGTGTCTTTATACCTTTTCAAAGTTTTAAATCGAAATTTGGTGTATATTTTAGATGAATCCTACCAATAATGGTTCCACAAGTGGAAAGGAATCAACTTCGACAGATGAAAATCATGACGATACTTTACGAACTTCAACTCCGTCATTACTTTCGGATTTACAACATCACAGCACCGAAGTGAGTCCAGAATTTCAAATAAATTTTTAAATTTTCAATACCGTCAACCAGAGAAATTATGGATCAAGGCTATTACTCCGTAAACATTTTTTATGGGATTTTACTGTATATCCTAAAAATATTGTTTATAAAATGTTTAGAAAGTCTTATTACCAACAAAAAAAATCATAAAGTTGAAGAGCACAAACATTGATCCATATTTATTCCAAAATGGTCCAGAATTACCCCGGTTAAAGGTATATAAAAATTCTTTAAAAATATTCATTCGTAGGATAATTTATGGAAATTATTTTTAACTGGGACAATTTCACAATCGCAGTCATTAAAATTATCTTACTCTTTATGTGTGTATTTGAATTGCGAAAGAAGTTGCTTCTATCTTTTTTCTTTCTTTTTATTATTGTCTAGAAGAATTATTGAGTTGACCACTGGATTGGAATCCGAGAATCTTTTGAAATAAGCAAATGACCAAGAATTTTTTGTGAACGGGAAATGACCGAGAATTTGTTTAATTCTTAGTTTTAGTTTTAGTAAAAAAAAACTTATTCAATTTTAAAATATAATTTCAAATCATTTAAGCTTGGACTAGTTCATTTAAAAAATTTGTTTAATGTCTACAAATATCGCTTAATTTTCAGGGCTTGAATTTGTCTTTGATTTTCCAGTCTCTACATTTTTAAAGGTCTAATTCGGAATGTTTATAATTTGAAATTTTTTACTTCAACCCTGTCGGAGAATTACTTTTTTCACTTTTGGAAGAATTTAAAATCCCATACTTACATTTTAAAATATACAAAACTGTTTGGTTTCTAATCTTGATTTCATAGAATTGCATAATCTAGAAATCAAGGCCTTAATAGTGAAAGAATTTTAAATTTATAATGCTCCAAATTGAATAATTTTCGATCGAAACTTAATAAATTAAATAATTTTAAATGTATGGTATTTAAAATTCAAGAATTGTTATTTGAAACATTCTGGATTCGACTATGTAATTGATTTAAAATTAAAAGCAATAATAGTTCAAGTTTTCTTAATTAAAATCCTTGCAAATTCCAATATTAAAAAATTGAAAAGTTTCAAATTGGAAACCTAAATCGTTGCCCAATTTTAAGTTTGAAGCCTTTAATATTGAAAAAATTTTAAGTTCGAGGTCTTCAATATTGAATACAAGCGTTTGAAATAGAAGAACTTTTAATGGAAAGTATAGAATCATTAAAGATGAAAACATTACAAATTGTTTTGTGTTAATTTTAAATGATTAAAAGTTGCAGAGTTAGAAATTAAAGCAATTTTAAATTATAATTCAGTTTTTTTTTCAGTCCTCTCATTTTGTGTTATGAAAATGTTCAAATTGAATTATTTGTCTGTTTGAAGACCTCGAAGTAAAAATGATTTAATTTGGATGGCTTCTACTTTGAAATGATACAATTGTAAATATTTTCAATGTCAGATTCGTTCATTTGGAGATTCTTCTTTGAATACCTTCAAATTATAAATTGTTTAGTTTTAAAGATTTAAACTTATAAATTTTATCAACCGGGAAGAATGATCATGCATATCAACCCCGAATTTGTCCCAATCCACAAAAAAATAAATGCGCTTTTAAAAAATTATAATTATGGGTTCCGTAAGCCATAGAATACGAATTAAAAATTACTTTTTAAATATCACCCCATAAGTCTGTTTTATAGGATCCCGAAAAACCCCGTAAGTGAAAAATTGGGTTTTGCGAATTTTCGGCGCTAATTATGATTTTTTTGCAGTTTTTAAAATACAAATTGTTTTTAATATAAAAGGTATTACTTTCTATTAATAATTATGTATTTAAACAATTTATTATCGTTTATAACTATCTTCTCCTATCGTAATGCTAGATAGTTGAGGTTTTTTTTTCTGAAATTTTCAGTATTTCTTTGTCTTTCCAGTTAGGAACAAGTAATAAATATTAATATTAATTTAAACAAAAAGGCTCTCAGTAACTACTTCAAGAAAAATTTACATTTAATATGATCCATATAGAAAACTTGAAGAATATTTCAAATATCGGTTTTATTTTAGAAAAATATTGTCAAAGAAAGAAAGTGGGGCGATATGCATGAAAATTCCAGAAAAAAAATTTTCAATGCATTTTTGGACCACCCTAAAAGGCATCCTCTTATTTTTATGTATTAGTTCCTGAGCAATTATATTCTATTTTGATTGTAGATTGGTGAGATAGCTGAAATGCCAGATTATGAAAATCTGAACACGTCTGCAGTTTTACATTATTGCAAGCATAAAATATTAAGACCATATTTAAGACTTTTGGGAGTTATGGGATTACGACCAACAAGTAGTGACGATTCTGAGCATTTTTCGTGTTATTGCCTTTTGGTTAATTTTCACACTGTGCAGGTCACAGTTTTCATGTGTATTGGATACATTTTACAGTACATGGCTTGCTTCAGGTAAATTATTTTTGTTTTTGAGAATTAAAAAAATAATAAGTCAGTTTTGATCATTTTAAATTCAACTATCGTTAAATATGTGTATTTATAAATTGGAATCACTTTTGAAGTTATAAATAATAAAAATGTAATGTCTTTTTTTTTAAGGAGAGATCGTGGATTTTCTTACAAACCAAACCCACCATTCTCATACTTCGAAGAAGAATCAGAGCCATCGAAAGTGCTTTTGAATAACGATATATGTCATGGAAATATAGCATTCAGCTACATGATACCAAGCACATTACACTTGGTTGGATATTTATACACCGTTCATTTGTTTCGAATTAAGGAAAACGAGCAGTTGCAAAATTTGATGGAGAGGGCGTTTCTTTTGTCCTCAACTCCGGTTAATCGAGGCAATCAGAAGAGACTAGTCAGAATTCTGTGGCTTTTCATAGGACTCAGCGTCGTCTGGATGCTTATGACTCTTGCGACCGTGACTGTCATGATGGTTACACAAGAAATTTCTTTTCAATGGGTTCAGGAAAGGTATTCAGTTATTTCAACATTTTTTGTTGAAAAAACAATTCAATTATTTAGATGATTTTTTAATTAGAAAATTCATCTTTGTAGGCTGATAAATCAACTATTTGGCTAAAACTTGAATTACTTTGTTAAACATTTGTCTCCTTTTCTTGAAAGCTCTCAACTATTTGATTGTAAATGCAACTGTTTTCTAAACCACTCGACTTTTTAACTAGAAAACTCAACTCTTTTGTTAAAAACTCATCTCTTTTGGTTGAAAATTCAAGTACTTTGTTTAAAATTTAATATATTTTAATTTAAAATTAGGAATTTAAAGCGGTTTCGAGAGCATTTTGTGCTGTAAAGTGCGATTATTGAAAAATTAATAACTTCCTATTCAAATTATGCAGTCTCAAATTCAAAGCCTTAATTGTTAAGTAATTTCAAGTTCGAAATGTTCATGATCAATGTTCCTGAAGTTTAAAATTAATGTTAATCATGAGCTTCTCCCATTTGAAAATAAACCAAGTTAACAAGTTTGAGAATTCAGAAATAAATATTTTAAATCCAGATTAAGAATCCTTCAAGCTTGTTAAAAAATTGTTTTAACTTTTAGTCTCAAGTTCAAAGCCTTAATTGTTGAGTAATTTAAATTTTTTAATGTTTAGAATAAATGTTCCTGAAGTTCGAAATTAATGTTAATTAGGAACTTTTGCTGTTTGAAAATAATCAAGGTTAACAAGTTTTAACAGATCAGAAAGACATATTTCAAACCCAGATTCAAAATCCTTCAAGCTTGTTAAAAAATGGTTTTAACTTTAAAGTTTCATTTGATTCTGCAAAGAATATTGGAAAATTAATGAGAATTATGGTCTCTATATTTATAATCTAAGAAAGTTATTATTTCAGTCATTCAGTGTTTTATACTGCTTTTTTTATTACCTTTACAAATTTGATGCTACTTTTTGTGAATTTTTTTCAAAATACTATGCGACTTTTTTTGTAATTTTATGTGACTGATGCAACTTTTTAAAAGCATTCTTAATAGTCGATCCGAGCCCTGGACTTTAGAAGATTAAAAAAAATTATCGCAAATTGGAGAGTACTTTCGGATACTTAAATTCTTTAACATGAAAATAAAACCACAACAAAATTTATTCTAAATTAGAGCACTGATATTTAAATTCCTTAAGTGTATACTACACCGAATTGAGAATTATAATAAAAGGAGCAAAAAGGGGGAAAAAATTGTGATGAGAACACGAAATGTTGTAAATTTTTTAAAGTTGGATGTCCCGCCTTTTAACTTGATGTAAAATCCGTTGCAAAAGTTCCCCTCTAAGCGTAGATAATATCCCATGCTTTAAAATTACAAGTTTCTTTAGTCGTTTATTTCATTCGAATTCTACCAATTCAAGCGAAAAATACAAGGTGGTAAATAATTTTCTATTTGTTCATATTTACCATTTTTTACAGCCCACGCCAAGTTAAGGAATTGCTAAAGATCTTTTTAGTTATTTGTACCCTATGGCATGACATGGTACAAGGCACCATTATAACGAGCTATTGCCTCCAAGGACAACTTTTAATATCACATTTATTCTTTCTCCATGCAAAATTGCTTCAACATACTGTCCCGCCGATTGAATGGATGAAGGTATTTTTTTCTGTTATAATATTACTTTTTCATCAATAATATAATTTGCATCACCTTAGTCAATTATTAAAAAATTTAATTTAAATGTAATTATTTAAAATTGACTCAAAGATTCCTCTTAGGTTTCAAAATTATTTAAATTATTTTCTGATTTACAAGTTCATCTTCGGATCTGCCAAAACTTGTAAACTTCTTGTTATTCAAATTGATAACAGAATTATAAATATATTCTAGGAAATTAGTGAATTTAAGACGCTTCTTAAATACTTCAACGACGAACTTGGTCCAGCAGTCTGCATTTACACTGTGATCAATGTTTCCTGGGCTTTAGCAGGAATTGCCTGGTTATTTAGATTCGATAGTATTAACGTTCATCCTACGGCTCCCATCTGCATATTAAATGTCATCCTCTGGATTTCGATATCCCTAGTTCCATTTATTCAGGTAGATTTGAATATTTCTTTTATTAATTAAAATTATTATTTTTCCCTTATATTTTTATGTTTAAGGCCATGTAATACTTACCCGATTACTACGTTACCAGAATTTTTTTCGCAACAACTTACGTCCTCACGAATTGAGATATCGAGTTGAAAATTTTTATAATCCTACATTTTTAGAATAAAATTACAACAAAACATATTTTTGTACACTTTTTTGTTTATATTTATAGAAATTATGGACCATACAAACACAGGATCACAGTCCGTCCCTTTTTTTACCTAATTCCCTTTCTTTCACCTTTCATATTTTTTCCCTTTGTCATATTTCCCCCCTTAAATTTGAAAAATCCCCTAAAAAACCTAAAATCGAGAATTTTTGCCAAATTTTCCTATTTCGTCCTTTTTAAAAAGGATTCGATTGAATTTTTAAGAATCATGAATATAAATTCAAGTCTTTAGAAAATGACACGTTTTTAAAAAAAAATTTCAAAAAAATAGTTAAATTTTCAACTAAAGAAATGACTTTTCAATTAAAATCATGAATCTTCAATAAAAAAAAAATAATTTTTAACGAAGTAGTTCCACTTTTAACCAAGTAGTTTAATTGTGAACCAAATAATACGACTTTTCCACCGAATATTTGATTTTTCAAGTTGAAAATACGGATTTTCTACAAAATAGTTGTATTTTCAACACGAAAATATAAATTTTCAACAACAGAAATTGGCTTTTCAACCAAAAGGGATGACTTTAACAGAATTGTTGAATTTTCGATAAAATAATTACATTTTCAACCAAATAATAACATTTTTCACCAAAAAAGATTCTTTTCTACCAGAAGAGATAAATTTTCAAACCAAAAAGACAATTTTTGAACAAAATAGTGAAATTTTCAACAACAAAAAACTTTCAGCCAAGAAGGAAACAAATTTCAACCAAATTGTTGAATGTTCAACCCGAAATTATGAACCTTTATCAAAAAAGCTAATTTTCAACAAAATAGTTGAATTTTAAACAAAAATGATGACTTTTAAACCAAATTGTTAACCAAAAAAGATGTGTACCAAAAATATAATAGTTGATTTCTCAACCAAAAATAGTTGGATTTTTTTATTGGGTTCTTTTAATAATTCAATTCGCCTTCAAGTTGAAAATAAATATGAATTTTGATTCATTTTTAATACTTTCACAACATATAAGAAAATACCCACAGCGTCGAAAAAGTATATTAGTTGTTGTTGTAGCAGCAACATTTTGGAAATCGAAAATGATTTGCAAAAAAGTAGCATATATTAGGACCCTCTAATAAAGTATCATTATCCTTAATTTGAAGTTGATTCTTAGACGGCTTATTTTTACATGTTAGCACACTGCCTATTTAAAAAAAATTGTTATCTGTTCATAATTGTGTTACTTTCGTGAATAGTAATTTTTTTTATTTCGGTTTTTTTACACTATAATCTTGTTTTAGCTGACATTACAAAATGTTCTAAACATTTGATAGCTTTCATCTGATGAAAATACATTAGAAACTTATTTAAACATTAAAGGAAATAACAGAAAAAGTAGGTTTTCCAAATATGTAGTAATTTTTATGTTTTTCATATTATTTATTTTCAGCTTTCTTGGAAAAATATTTGGAAAAATGTATGAGTATAATTAATCAAAATCTATTTACTGATAAAAATATATTTTTTTAAATTCAAACTTGAGTATTTTTCAATTATGTTGTCTATATATTTTTTAATCTTTGATCTCTTGAGTTTTTTAAATGTATTTTTATCAGTAAAAAGTGCTGAATTTTCGCCAAAAAATGACTAGAAAACTGTCGTTCAATATTCACGAGATACCCATATGATATAACATGTTTTTAATAATAAATAAAATTCCCTTTTAATTCATTTTTTGTTTAAAATTGAACTAATGAATCGCTGTGATCCCTGCAAAAGTACTTTAGTGCCCTTTATTTTATTTCCTAAATTTTCAACTCGATGTCTGAATTCGTGTAAGTATTACATCACCTTATAATGTATTTTTTATTCCGAATATTTTTTAGGCTGCTCGATTGACAACAGCTTGTTCGATGATCCAAAGCATCGGTCATGAGGTTCGTGTGAGGCCTTACGTTTATCAAGGAACTTCCGGAGAAGATTTGGATACGATTTTATTATACACTTCCTCCCTGAAAATGTGTGCAAGACTTTATAGAGTTCCGATAACTGGGAGATACTTATGCATGTTTTTGACTATCGGAGGTGTTGCTGTTCTGACTTTAGGACAGTGCAACGTATTTTCATGATGCGAAATGTGATTAATTGTCATTTTAAATTTGTACATTATCGGCTCATAATGTGCAAATATTGCTTGAAAGCATCTATTATGCAAATCTTTGTACATACAAATTATTTTTAAGGCTTACTTCAGCGCGTGGAGAAATATAAATTATTTCATTTATAGAAACTATTTTATCCCTATCTTTCCTTACTTTCCTTTTCGTCATTAATTACTAGCAGTAAATCCATGCGCGCGAAACGCATGTTCACGTCTCTAGATTTTTATCTCCTAACATTAAAAATAATAATAAAAATTGGAAACAATAAATTAATAATTTCGAATTGAAAGCGTTTCAAATTTAAAAAAAGTATAATAAACGTTTTTAAATTGAAAGCGTTGCAAACCAAACCATTTTAAATTGGGTAAAATTTGGAAAAAATACAATATTTCGAATGGAATAAAGAGGGAATTGAACGTGTATCATTCCTAAATAAAAGCGTTTAAAATTTAAAGTGTTTCAAATTTAAACGATTTTAATCAGAGGCTCTCAAAATAGAAAAATTTCAAACTAAAATTTGAAAATTGGACAATTTCATTAAAAAAGGAGTTGAAATTGTATTATTTTTAATTCAAAGAGTTACAAATTGAACAATTTTATTTTGAATTAAAGAATCTCGAAATTTAATGATTTCAGATTAAAATTTTGAAAATATAACAATTTCAAAACATTAAAAATTGAATATTTTCAAATTAGAATTTTGAAAATGGTATCATTTAAAATTCAAAGGAATTTAAATTGTATAATTTCTAATTAAAAGCGTTCAAAATTGAATGATTTACAATCTTAAACTGTTGAATTTGAATAATTTACAGTTTGAAGCGATTAAAATTTGACAATTTGAAATTGAAAACTAAATTGAATGTTACAAAGGTGAAGCTTCTGAAATTCTAGAATTTGAAATTGTTATTACACAACAGAACTATAATTGAATATGCAAATTAATCTTTTAAGAATTTATAATTTTCCAATTGTCAATTATTATAATTTCCAAAATTCGGGCATTTCAATTTTAATTACAAAATTAAATCTTATGAGCGGGAAAAATTGAAAATTCAGCATTCAACATGAAAATTCGGAACATAAAATATTTTCAGCATTAAAAATTAAACAAATTATTCAATTACTGAGTTATCAATTTCAGATATAAGTTTAATTTTTCGTATATTTTGATTTTTAACAACACAATTTGTAAGCCGTTTAATTCGAAATTCTTCTTTTTTAAGCTGGGTTTGAAATGTTTAATATTTTTGAACATTCAAAAATAAAAATAAATTCAATTTTCAGTGCCTAGCTCTAAAATATTCTCAGTTTTAAGGCTTGAATTTGAGAAATTATTATCCTTATTTTGCATTATTTTGAATTTATTCTGGAGGCAATTAATTCAAAGATGCTTAATTGCAAATCGTTTAAAATAAAAATTTTGCAACTATCAAGTCTTTCAATGTGATATTCTATGATGTAGAAAAATGTTAGCAACAGACAATTTTATACGTTGAAAATTGGAACCTCACAATTTAGAATAATAAAATCTAAAATCATTAAATTTAAAACTATCAACGCTTTCAATTTGAAAATTTGCAATTTTGAAAGAGTTAATATACTCTGTTTCACGAGAGAACGAATTTGGCCGCGCAAGTTTTTATGAAAGAAGGCGTCGACAAATTTTGTTTCGTTTGGTCGACAGCCAATCGCTGTTAAAAGAGGACACAATTATTTCAAATACACTGACCCAAGTTTTTTTCCTACATTTTTTGTAGCCTGACCGAGGGCCAGATGAGCGGACCGAACGTGACAGTTACAATAGGTCCAGACAAATACTCACGCCTACGATTCCCCTCCTTTGACAAGATGCGCGCAGAGAACGAAATTTCGTCGTTTCAAAAATTCGTTCTCTCGTGGAACAGAGTATAGTGAAATTGTCTGAAATTGTTAATATTTGAATTGTTTAAAAATGCATTAAAAACTATAATTTTGAATTAAAATTATAGAAATTTTAAAAACGATAAATATATTATGAATATAAGTATGCTATGTAGTATCAAGTGACATTTAAAATGATTGGATAGATTTTTTACTAAATTTGATTTCTGTCAAAAAAATCACTCTTTTCACCGCTCAAAATTGAAGAATTTTAAATGTTGTGTACCTTTAAAGTGTAATTATTCTAAAAATGTTGAAAATTATATGCTTTCTAATTGGAAACTTTAAAAATTAATAAATTTAAGCTTTAAGCGTTTAAAGTAAAACAAGGCGTTTAAAAATTAGGATCTTGAAACTAAGTCGTGAAAAATAATTGATTTGTATGAATGAATTTGAAGATTATTATATACAACTTTTTTCCGGAACGAAGTATTAGTTTATTTCAATCGGTTTGAATATGGTTTTAAATTGAATAAATGCAACCAATTTGGAACTGTTAAAAAAATGCATGAAAGGCTTTATTCGAGCATTTTTTAGCTTCGATTTTACTAAGTTGAATTACTCATAAATTTATCAAGGACTTAATTGCTTGAACATTTCAATAAAATTACAATTAATAAAGAAATAAATATTTTTGTTTAGTAAAGATAAAGACAACTAGACTTAAATTACTAGGGACGTCCCTGTTATCAAGCAATGTTACCAACACTCCATCGAATTAAAAAAAATTAATAAAACGTTTGTAGAAATAGCGCTATACTTAAAAGAAAACTCACTGGTGGAAAACGAACGCCAAATTTTAATCTCATGGTGAAAGATATGAAAATATAACCTTACTCTCTTATTTAGTATTAATTTCTTAACAAAAATCGGCGACAGAGGTTGGCCAGTCTGCTTTAAAGGACTTTCAAGCACTTTAAGTTGGCACGTCATAGGGGGCAGATCCTCCGGTCTGGTCGGTTTAGTTGGGTTGACACAATATTAAAGATGGCCGGCAATAAAGAACCTCCACCGTTATTCGAAGACGTCGATACCGATAAAAATGATATAGATGACGACGACGATGATGATATTTTCTCATCTGCAATGCAGGTAATCTCTAATCTTTACAATCAAAAAATATTCCATAACCTACAATTCCAGTTTTTCAACCCTGTCTCTTTTTGACAGTAGCAGTTCCTCTTGTTTCCTCTCACGTTAATTGTTTCACATCTCTTACTAATTACATTTTTTATTGATTTTCGCTTTTTTTTGTTTGATATTTATCAAATTTTTAATTTTCCTGTTTCATTTCAAATTAATATAATAATTATCGGAGGTAAAGATCATTTGCGACGTGGCATTGCAATAACTGATTGCAACTGTCATTCGCAGAATCAGAATGCATCATATCATTAAAAAGCACTTTTATTATCTTAATTATCTCGTGTGCAACATATGAATTCATTGACACTTCATGCTAATCAATAATTGGTTTGAATTTGATTTTGAGTTGGAAATTTAATCTTAAGTTTGACGTTTTCGATTACTCATTTTTGTATTTTTGTATTTGAGAATTTGTTGGGGTTTCCCAATGATTGGCCGTACTATTTTTCATGATAATTTTATCTGTTTAGCTGCTATAGTTCAAAAAGAAATTTAT
>CAKNWT010196461.1:0-16689 GCA_932066315.1 Andricus coriarius
ACTGATGTAAACAAATTCTTGGTCCAAAGAAAAGAAAGCAAAGAAACGCTTTCTCTTAGACTAAAATCCATTCATTTTTTTCAGTGTAGGGGACATTTTGTTAACCAGTGTAAATGGCTGTAAATTAAGTTCTATACTGCACATTTTTTTAAGTCGGGTTATCCATACCTATTGAGTTTTATTTCTAATGGTTCACAGGTGTGTGCGATTTTGCACTTGATGTTTCTTTTCTCGGTTTCCGGACGATTTCGCGACAGGAAATTTATATTCGAGTTCGCAAGCCGGCTGCTCTTTAACTCATACCACACGTATATTCCCATTGTATTCATATTTCTTCCATACGTACTCGCACTGGTTTTCTATTACGTTCGTGTACTTTTCACGCAGGTTTTCACCACTTCCTCTTACGCACAGGTTGAATGTTTACAATTGTCTCTATATGTACTCTGCAAAATTTATTTGCGATTTACATGCCAGTGTTTAATATTTTTTCCCTCGGACGTTCATAATCTGACCGCGGATCTGCTTTGAATGTATTATTACGTCTGATTATGAGCACTGATCGGTGAGTTACAAATACTTTTTGTAATTGGCTCATTATTTGTAATGTTTAATTATGTTAAATAATAGATGGTTTTTGTTCGAGATATAATTGTGTTTTTCTCTTTGTCAAATAAATATTCAGCTTTGGAATTTGCTCAAGCCACTTAAGTCGCTGTTAGTCATCTTGCCTGATAACAAAAGACTTTTCAACATTTGACAGAAGACATAAAATGTTTTCTATTCATTCTTGCGGTCACCAGAAATCCTCCATTCTATTGCATTTCTGCGCTTTCTAGAAACCAGTGATAAATTTTCTTCCCGCACGATGTATGATCGAATAACGCTTTCCTCTGGGCGCAACACAATCACGGAATAATGGTGCTTTTCATGCGGGCAAAAAACGGCCTACAACGTCCGCTTTTACCTAGAAGGTGTTTTGCTCTCCTCACTGAAAAAAATTGCCGAGTGACGTTTCTCATCGTAAACCTATCAGTAGCTCCATCAGCAAAAATTAAACTAAATTTAAAGAAAAAGGAGTGATGGGAAATCATGTTTTCAGCCAAAACATTTCAACCCCCGAACTCTTTTCACAAATTTCTAGGCGAGAAAAGGTTAGTTTATTAATTTGTCCTCGAGTTGGAATTTAAAACGAGTACCGTGCTTCGCATGCGTTCATTTTTCTCTCTTTAAAGAGAGAAAAATGAACGCTGATTGTTTGGAAAATAGTGGTCCAACTTCAAAAATGCTAGTTTCTTTCTCAAGAATTAGTCACTTTAGAACAGAAAACTTGGTTTTATATTGAGAATTCATAAATGGATGAATTTCAAGTCACACAAAAGCAAATTAGGTTTTTAACAATAATGAGTGCGAGATTCTCGAGAAATTTCGTTACGCCACTTTTTTCGATATTCACAAAAATTTAAAGAAATTGTATTTTACACTGAAAAAAGGTTAGTTATGACAACTAATAAAATTGTTGGGACAACTATTTTAGTTAGTAAATATTGGTACTGCTATTTAGTTAGTTGTGAGAACTATTTTTGTTAGTTGGGGAACAAGTAGTTGCCGTTACTACCTAATTAGGTAGACTTACTATTTTAGTTTGTCAAACCGACTATCTGTAGGTAGTTGAACTTACTAATATAGTTATTCATGTCTACTAATACATTTGTAGCTATAACTATTTTCTTTTTGTTATGTAGGGACTAATTAAAATATCTGTCACTATATCGAAATCTGAATTAAAAAGATCCCAGTGGGCCCCTGTTTTTTGGGACACCTTAGGGACGCTGATGTCAGTTAAATGTCAGTTCAGCGTCAGTTCAGCTGATAAGACGTTTTGAAAAAAATATGTCCCTATGCTCACTGGGATCTTTCCAATTTCAGATGCACTTTGTAGGTTAGGATTTCCAGTGAAACTTAAAACTCGTTTGATTTTACAATTTCTTACACATATATTCGAATACTTCGATATGATCTCCGAATCCTAAAGACATCAAGTGGCCATGTCTAAACGTTCTCCCAGTGTTGGCACCTCTGTCGCATTCTCAATCCTACCAACCAAAGTGGCAAATAAAATAGTTACGCCTATTACTTTAATTTGTTAGCGAAATCAATTAGTAGTACAGATCACTATTTTATTAGTAAATCTGACTACTAATACGTTACTACACTCAGAAAAAAGTTTGTTTTACTGAAAGAAAATTTCTTTGAATCAAAGAAAAATATGTATTGGCTCTCAGTCAAACAAATTTTTCTTTAAATCAAAGAAATGTTTTGGTCGCCTTTCTTTTTGCGGTTCAACAGAATATTTTACTGTTTGAATGAAAAATGTTCTTCCATTTTACGAAAATATTTCTTTAATTTAAAGAAATGGGTATTGTTTCAATGTAATTTTTTCTTTAATTTAAAGAAAAATGTAATTCATTGAACCTAAATATTTCTTTGATTTAAAGAAATATTTTATCGGGATAACAAAACAATTTTTTGAAATCAAAGTAATAATTTATTATGTATCTTGAGCAAATATATTAATAAATAGTGTAATAAATAATTAAAATATTATTTATTACACTTGTTTTAATTAAAAAATTAATCTCCTAACACAAATTTTTTGTCGATACTTAAAGCAATAAAATATTCAGATATGACCGGCATTGTTCGATGTTGTGGAAATGAGGTTAGGAATCACCATATATGTAACTATATCACAGTAAAATAGAGGAAATAATACTAAAATAAAATTGTGGGATTTTATCGGCGAATCCCCAATTCGTCAACACGTCACAGGTTTTCTTATTCATAATTACCACTTTTAACTGATAAAAATAAACCAAACGTACAGGAGCGTCCCTAATCACATGTCGCAGGCGTGTAGCTAAGTAGCGGTTTCGAGTGTTAAAATAATTTCTTTGATTTAAAGAAATAGTTTCTTTGATTTAAAGTACTGAACTCAAATATATTACTTCTTTCATTTCCGTCTGAAATTTCTTTGAATCAAACAAATATTTATTTAAATTAAAGAAAACCTATTACAGAAATAATTTCTTTAAACCAAAAAATACGAACTACATCATTTTTTAAGATCAAATAAATGTTTTTTTATTTTAAATGTATTTTTGGGTCAGTTGAAAAAAACTATGGTAAAGAAACGATTTCTTTAGTTCAAGATAATTTTTTTTCTGAGTGTAACGTTAAATAGTCACGATTACTACAAACGGCTTCCTAAACCGACTACTTGCTCAGTCGGTGTTACTAACTGAATAGTTGTAAGAACCAATAAATGCTTTACTAATAAAAAGGTAGTAGCCCCAACTATTCATTTTTCTCAGTGTATGGTAATTAATTTACATTTTGTTTTTATGTTTCAGGTGAGGATTGCTGGATAATAGGATATATTTTCTCTGCAAATTAGAATTGGAAATAAGGTATCGCAAGTGTTTATTTTTTGTAAGGTGGAAGGAAGAAAATTACTGTCCCTCAAGGACAGTAGCTGACCAGTCTGCGTGATGAAACATATTTCTGGTTTGAACAGAAGCAGTATTGATTTTTTTTATAGTTTGAAAAAATGCCTTGGCATGCAGAATTTTATTGGAAATTCAATATAGGTTGTTTTTGTTTCAAGTTCAGGTTTATTTATATATTTTTTCAGAATTCTCGTTCGTAAATAAATGTAAAGTATTTTATAGATAATATATTTCAAGTTAAAAATAAGCTTTCAAATTTTATCTAATTTTCAAAATTTGCTATTGATTTCTTCCATGTAATGTTTGATAGTAATAAAACTCATGGTTACCAGGGTGATAAAAAAGAAGAAAAATATTAAAATTAACGTTGCAGACAGAACGCCTATCGCGACAGAAATCTGCCTTTTTGCTGTGAAAATCGCGGGTGCAGATGGGGCGCGATAAAACGGCGAACGTGCCTTGTATTACCTGGTACCTGGTCGATCGGTCTTTCTGAATCACTATGCGTGGCCACGCATGCTGGTATATGTATATGTAAATAGATGTATATTTATATAATTTTTACATCTATTTATTATTTACTAAATTCACATGCACGTATTTATTATTAAATAATTTTCCATACACATATGTAGGTATTTTGTACATTTAACACACAAATATTCAGGCATTTTACACACACCGTCGAATCAAGAAATGGTCTGGATGGCTACACATGAACAAAAATGACTTGGCTTTGTGCTCGACTTTGTGCCAATCAACCTTTTTCCCCTCCCGCATCCCCTTAAACCACCAACACTCTTTTCTTCCGCCTCCGTCTTTTCTTATGGTTAATCAACCATTACGTGAGATGACAATTATTTTAGGCACTTTTTTCCAATGCAAATAAAGAATCAGCCAGGAGTTATGTAACCTAGTGTAAAAAATGTGTGCAGGTTATTTTTTGTTGTGGAAATTCGTTTTTTTTTGTGATGATAATTTTTGGATTAATTTCTGTTTATGGGACGTTAAGTTAAAATCCTTGGAATTATGGAGTTTGTGGATTATTTAAGTATTTTAAGTCCTTGAAACTGAAAAATTTTGAATTAATAACATTTATAATTGTACAACCTAAAATTGAAAGCCTTATTTGGTTGGGCACTTAAATTTCTCATCTTGAAAATTCAGTAATTTGGAATTGAAATCGTTTAATTAAACTGAAATATTTTGGATGAATGGCATTAATTATTGAAATACCGCAAAAATTCAATAACACTTAGTATCGTGGAAATTTCAAAATATTTAATTCTTAGAATTGAAGGCCTTATTAGTTAAGCAACTTTCATTTTTAAAGAGAATTTTATTTTTGATTCGAAGAGTTTAAAATAGAAAAATTTCAAATTGTGCACGATTTCAATTGGGAATTGATCAATCTTGTATAAATATTAAAATGTCAAGTTATGAACATAACACAGTTTCATTACGAAAGCTGAAAATATAATAATTTTTATTTATTAACGTTTCTCAACAAATTCTTAATTTTTAAGCGATTCAATAAAAAATGTATAAGTCAAATTGAAAATTATTTAATTTTGCACGCAATTTCAAAATAAAATTGTACAATAACGAATATTAACAAAATGTTATTTAAAAAGTAAAATATTTGATTATTTCCAATAGGAAAAAACTTATTAATGAAATTCAAACAAATTTTAAATAAACAAGTTAACTTGAGGAACGCCAAATTCAAACATAGTTACATTGAACTTTTTGTATTCTCTTCCGGCATATTTTTTGTTTAACCTACTTTCATTGACGAAATAAAGTTAGGTGCTTAATACAATTTTTAAACATGTTGGAATTCATCATATATTTTTTGAAATTCTGTAGAATTTGAGCGCGAGTTGGGTATCATTCGTCGCCCTTTCCAAGTATTTAAGGGAGGGGTATATTTTGTCGGAGATGCATTTTTAAACTTGCTAGATGGGATCTAGATTTCTTTGGAACTCATTATGAATTTTTTTGAATTCCTTAGAACCCCACCGACGCGACAAAGAAATTACGTTGACGATAAAATTAAAATCTGTCTAATTTAAAATTAATTTTTATTCTCTTCCAAATAAAAATAATTCAATCTTCCAATTTCCTAACGTTAAATTCGGTTAAATTTGAAAGCAATCAAATTTCGGTATTGTAAAATTTAAAGGTTCCAAATTGAGACCTTTCGGATGTGGATACGTTAAAAATTCAAAGAGTTTCAATTTACTTCCACGCAACTTCACTGCTCTATATTGTTAAAGGGACTGTCTAGACTCGAGACTCCAGACCTATCAAAAAAATCTGGCTATTCGTACCGAAATTTCGGCACAAAGAGCACCTTTTCTAGCTGCCCCTATTCGTACCGAAAAAAAGCTTTGTACCGAAATTTCGGTACACACAGCCACAGCCACTTTTAAAACACACATATGTGAAAAGTTTCCATTTTATATTAAGCTTTAAAAGTTAATCCAAGTTGAAACTTTTTCAAATTTAGCTTCAATTGAAAAGTCCTTTAATTCCGTTTTTTTTTTCTGTTGTGACTTTTCTCATTGATCAGGTGAACCATAAATAGGCAATGGCATTAAAAACAATCATAACCTTTCTTTATGAATGTTGCACTGAAAGATTCTAATGAATGAAGTTACTAATTAAGAGTAACAAATATTAAATATTCATCGTTATTAATTGACCTCACGTTTTTCTTTCTTGTGGCTTCTATCAAAGTATGTACGAATTGCGCTTATTAATTTTGCCGTACATTTTAAACTCTCCATACATAAACACGTTCAGAATGGATTTGTCGAACGTGATATGAAGATTTGAGGAACTATGTGTTAGAGACTTTTTTTATTTTATTTTCAAGTTTGACGAATAAACTTAACTTCCACGTTTCTTAAAATTTCGTACCTGTTCGTGAATAGCGCTCGTTTAAGCCGTTTAAGTACACGTGCCAGGCGATTTTATACATATGTAAATATCAGATTCGTTTAACTATTCGAATGACGGTCGATGACGTGATGCAATCATTTTTCCTGCTTAGCATATTTTTTAACGGCTGGACAGTTTATGGATCGTTAAGTTACGAATTCTAGATATCACTCTTTAACATTCACTTTACCTTTTAAATATAGTTTCATTGTTTACATCTTTACAGTTAAATTTTTTGTAATGTTACAAGTGTGTAGTAAAATCGATAGTCGTAATTTTTAGAATTCAAACTCCAAATTTTATAATTTGTGGATCATATAATTGTTATAATTGAACTATATAAAATCATTTTTGTTGTGCTGATATGTAGTTTCAACTCATCAAATAAATGAGAGGAATACAAAACTAACGAAGAATTTATTTTTCCTATCTGAAATCGACACCTATAGCTCGCTTTCTCGAAAAAAGTTTCACTTACACGTCATGTTTGAATCCTGATTTATATATTAGCAAACGCTTCGACATCTGATCTTTTGATTTCAAATAAGTTGTAACATTTAAGTAAAATCACAAGCATAATCTATCTTGCCTTAACCTTCTTTGTTTTTCGCGCATTAAATATACAAAAAAAATATTTCTTCTAAAATTTAACTTTTCTTTAAATTTCTTTTGATTATTTTGATATAAAGCACTACTTTTGACGGAAATTTTCATATGATATCTAATGGGAGGATTCAAGGAACGAAGAAGCCGTAAATTCCCTTATCTTTCTCTAGTCAGACTGTGTACTTTATGACTCTCGCGATGGTACGACATTCGTCCCCAAAGGGTTAAGGGCTTTTACGTGAGGAAAGTAAGAGAAAAAAGAATTTTTTTTTCGTCGAGGGAAACGTGCCAAGTCGGCTCCAGAGTTAGCTCATGTCTCTGCTTACTCTCTCCACGTAAAATATAAATTCAACCCCCACTTTGCATCCTCGAGTCAAGAAAGGGTCGCGCACGTGTCGAAATTGCTGCGCAAAATTTGTTATTAACATAGTTGTTGATAGATACTTAGATAGCAAATAATAAAGTCATAATTATTTGTTTCATGCATCACGAGAAGAATTTATCTTATCAATGTTTGATTCTTGCATATTTATTTCGTGTAGAGTTGTGGACTCAAGCTTAAGGAGTCATTTCAGTAATTTAAGAAACCCGACAATGTTCGGATTTAGGATTAGAGTTTTGAACCAATTCAATTTTTAAAGATTAAAGTTGAAATTGTTTAACAAAAATACCCGAGAATTAGTGAACATAATAGACCGAAAAGAATTGTTAAAACACGGATCACAGCCTGTCCCCTTTTTTACCTGATCTCCTTGTTTCCCCCTTAAATTTGAAAAATCCCCTAAAACACCTTAAATCGAGAATTTCGCCCCGATTTTTTCTCTTTTCCACTGTTTTACGTTATTTTATTATTATTCTTTTTTTTTGTTAATCATAGAGTTCAATTTTCAACCAAAAAATATGATTTCTCAATGATAATGGTAATCGTTGATTTTCCAACAACAACATATTTTAATTTTTAATCAAACACAGTTGAATTTATAACAAAAAAGACGGCTTTTCAACAAAATAATTCATTTTTCAACCAAATTGTTGAAATATATTTGTATATTTTTAACAAAGTATTTCAACTTTTAGCAATGTAATTGAATTTTCAACAAAAAAATATGAATACTTAACGATAAATGTATTAGTTATTATTTCAACCAAGAAATATTTTTACTTTAAATAAAAAACCGTTGAATTCAACCAAAAAAGAAGTTTTTTCAATAAAATAGTTGAATCCGCAACCAAAACAGATTCATTTTCAACTCGAAATTATAAATTTTCAACCAAAAAATTCATTTTCCACCCAAAAAAATATGATATACGAAATGTATAATAATAAATGAAAACCTCTCTTTCGGGAAAAATCCCCCTTTTTACATAAAATTATAGTAATGTGCAGACTGAAAACTGTAAAGTAAATCTTTGTTTATTATGTTCTTTTTTTCAAAACATATCTCGACCGGGAAACATGTACCAAAAAGTGTAATGTTTACAAACATAAAGATGTTTTGTGAGATATATAAGATGGATTTTAGAGTGGATGCCTCACGGCGTTGCTGGGATGGCAATGTAGAACGGTCGAGAGGGTATTCGTGGCAGCAACCCTTGCCAGCCCGCCACCCATCGAAACCATTCCTCGTCGAGTCGAGTCGAGAGAGTTCGACCCAGCCCAACTCTCCACCCCCAACCTGGCAGTGACGAGCCGCCCGGGCGTAGAGCGCACGCGGAATTCCCCTCTCTTTCTCTCTCTAGTTTTCCCTGTTTTCAGTTTTGCTTTCCTCGTCGACTGCCACCCTCCACCTTTTCCACCGCTTCCGACACCACCCTCTACCACCCTTGAGTGCCACCAACTCGAAACGAGTCCGTAGCCGTAGACTGCATGGCTCTCTCTCTCTCTCTCTCTCTCTCTCTTCGTTCCCCTTTCGCTTTTCACCCTCACCTCTGTCTTTCTCTTTCTTCTTCTCACCTTCTTTATTATTTCTTTCTCCCCCTTCTTTCCGCCCTCTCTTGGCACGTATTTCTTCTCTTTTTAGATTAAGAGCGTATATATAAGCAGAAGGGCGTTCAGCTATTTAAAAACGTAGAATATATACGGCCTTTCCAATTACTGTACTCTCATCCCCAATTTTTAACCCCTCTTCCGCCTCCGAAAAATATGAGCGATGCACATTTTGACAAAAGAAGCTTCATGCAAATTTTTTGACGAAATTGGATGAACAATTTCTGGTATCTCACGAATGGTAATTTTAAAAGTAAGTTCTGGATTATAATTTGGTGAAAATGTTCAATCATTACAAAAATAGGTGGCATGAATAGTTTTACTTAATAACGATTACCTCTTTTTGAAGAGAACAATGTGAATAACAGTGGATCAATTAAAAGGAAGAAGAGTAACGTTTAAAGTTGAAATTTATTTTGGTAATTGTTTACTTTGAGTTCAGTCTTTGGAAGATTTTCCCTTAAAAGTAAAGTAAATTCGGTGTTGTTTTGAGTTGCAACAATAATAAGATACGAAAACAAATGAAGGCACAATGAAATTTTTAATTCTTTAAGTTGAGATGCAACAAAATTCACATCAATGTTTGTCTGTGTTATGTAAGCAAATTTTTAAAAAATTGTTTTAATTATAATAAAATTTAACTGGGCAGACTTTTACAGAACCTTTTGAGCAATAAAAATGGGTCTGGATAATTATAATATAATAATAATTGCAGTTTTTTTTACAACAAAAAGTGAACTGAATGATTCAGAGTGATTTCAAATTAATTCCAGTAGAATTAATTTTACTAAATTCAACTTCAATTTCTCGTTAAATTCCATTGAATTCAAGAGGGAATTATTTCCTGGAATTCAATGCCAATTCAAGTAAATTTAGATAGATCAGTGTCGCTACAGGTCAGGGAATTGAAAACAATTAGAAACACACAGTTTTTCCATTAACATTATTGATCTCCAAGGACCTAGGCGTAAGGTTGTTTTTATACCTGAAAAAAAACTTTATAACGGTCATGGAAAGTCAGGGAATTTTGAAATTGGGATTTTTAGTAACCCTGTTGATTCATACGAATTGACGTGAAAATAACTGAATTTCACTGAATTCAGGGGGAAAAATATAAGCTGTCTGTCGATAACAGCACTGAAAAAAATTACTGGATAGAAGGAAATGCGTTACTTTGGTTTATTTTCTTTGTACCAAGAATTTTATTAGTTCACTTAAATTAATATTCTTAACATGCAAAGAAGTTATACCTTGACTCAAAGAAATAATTTTTCTTTGTTAATATTTTTTTTAATATAGAGAACTGTTTCTTTTCAACAAATGTGAAAATTATTAAGTCAAAGAAATGATATCTTGGGAACTGAAAACATAGTTCTTATCTTTGAATCCGTTTCTCACACACTAAGAAATATTTCATAATTTCAATTAAATTGATTATTTGAATTTGTGTTTTAGACAGTTTCATATGACGTGGATATTCGGTTTTCTTTTATGAAGATTTTTTTTCTATAAATTGAGGTTTGTTATCAAACTTCCATGATGCCTCCAATCTAATCGGTTTTCATAAATAAAACAAAAAATTCTGTAAGACATTCAACTTTTTTTCCTGTGTTGCAAATTAGCTCAACAGAAATAAAGTTGAATGATTCAGAGTAAAGTCATCTGAATTCAGTGGGATTAATTTGAGTTTATTTCATATATTTTATGATTTTATTGAGAAATTTATCTAAATTTACTCGACTTACGTTCAATTCATTTAATTCTGTGAAACTGTTGCCTTAAGCTTAAAGAATTTTCAAAATTCAAAGTCACTGAATAGGCAAAATTTCGTTGTTTTTTAATATCAGTAATTAATTTAGAAAAAAAATCATCCTTATATAAAGCAACTATATTTTACTTAATCGTTCAACTTGCTGCATAATAATTCGAAACGGAAACTTAGCAATTTATGCATAACTTGATTGCAAAGCAGTAATTTATCACAGCTTCGGGAACTCGCTAAGTTATTGATGAAATTATAGGCTAAACGCGTATAACTGCGACAAAATACTCGCCAAATTACGTCAACAGATTTAACCAACTGATGCGAGTTATAAAGCCCTTTGATTTTTCTTTATAAAGTCAGTGAAAAAAACAAAGTTAAAATTTAATTTAGGTATCAGGGATTAGGCACCTCATTATTTTTCAAACTTTAAAAATTAATAATTATTTTTCAAACTTTAAAAATTAATAATTATTTTTCAAACTTTAAAAATTAATAATTATTTTTATTTGTATTCTTAACAATGTTTTAAGAGAAATGACAGTTTAAACCGTTTTTTTGTGTTTATTTAAACGTTTGAAACTTGCTACGTCAGCAAAAGACGAACGTTCAATGCATTGCGTTTTACTTACTCCCTTGCTGAAATTATGTCCTGGGTTCGTGAATTTTTACAAATATATTTAACATCCCATTGGGCATTACTTTTTCAACATCAATTACGTACAGCACACTGAAAAAAAGAATTTCTGGAACCAAGAAAATGCATTTACTTGAATCCTATTTCTTAGCATCAAGAAAATATTCTTTAGCCGTAGTAATTTTTATTTGAACCAGACACATATCTTTTGCTGATCTAAAGAAATGAATTCTTTGGCTATATTTTCTTGATTCAAATAAATTTTTGTTACATTCAAGAAAATGATTTGCTTGATTCAAAAGGTCTAGATTCATTGAAATCGGATTAGTCGCTCAAAGAAATATTAATTTGATTTAACGAGTTCGATTCTTTGAATTGATTCGGACGCATTTGAATCAATTAATTTTGCATACTTAAGTCAAGTCTTTAGGTTTATTTAAATCAAAGAAATAATGGTTTAATTCAAAATAATATTAAATACATTAAAAATATATTTATTTGTTACAAAGAGTACATGCATTTATACCAATGAAGCACATTTATTTAGATGAACAAGATATTGTGTTTACACAAATATTTATTTCTTCAGTTGAAGGAAATATCTCATTTGCTTATTAGAATTAAATTATTCATAACAAATAAACAGTTATTCCAAAGAAGTAATTGTTTTTTTCAAATCAAACATTTAATTCTTTGGCGTAATTTGTTTCGATTTAATACTTCTTCAGATTAAAGAAATATGTTGTTAAATTCAATATCCATGTTTTTGATTTGAAGAAATATTTCTTTGGCATTTATGGTGAGGGTTAAATACGGCCTTCCACCATAGAATTTCCTTGTTGCGACAGCGTCGTGGTCTTCCCTGTGGACTTTACACTCGACGGACTTAAGTTCGATTCCTGCTGCAGGTGGATTTTTCATCGAATTTTTCTGTTTCAGGTTCATCAAGATTTTAAATTATGTGAATTGTTTAAATTAAATATGTATAATTATAACAATGTTAATAATTAAGGGTGAAAAAATCCATTTGTTCATTCAGGGAAATATGTACTACAGTTGAAGTACGAACTACTTTATTGCACTCGTGCATGGTTTAGGCCAAAGAAGTATTGTTTTGAATCAGGAGTATATTTTTTTGCTTCAAATATTAAAAAATTGGATGTGAAGAAATAGTTTTTTGAGCCTGTAAAATATTTGCTTGACTTTAAAATATATTTATTTCCATCAATTCACATTTCTTCGTTTCAAAGAAATATTCATTCCCATTCATGGCACATTCATTTGGAACAATGTGTCATTTATTTGGTTTGAAAAGTATTTTTTTGTCTTCAATTAATATTTCTTTGATCCAAAGAAATATTTCCTTTCGACCAACAGGTCGTATTTTTGAATCAAACAATCTTAACTTAATCCTATTAACATTTGTCTGGCTGAAAGAAATTCTTTTTTTCATTCAAAGTGCATATATTTATTTGCATCAAATAAATATTTCTTTGAAAATAATCAGGACTTGCACTTACTTCAGCCAAGTAAAATTCATTCGGTACAAGTAATCCTTTTTTTTCAGTGCAGTTTCCAAGCCCTTTATATCCCAGAACCGTTCGTTGAGCGACCTTGCATTTATTTGCGTATCGAAATATCGTAGACTCCACCCTCTTCCTTTTTTATCACTTTTTTAACTCTCTCTTTTCTGCGGTTCTACTCGTCACAAAACCTTGCTGCCCTTCAAAGGATACTCCTTTTCAGCTCAATTCATGATCAACTTAAGTACGAATAGTGAATACAGTAAATTAAAAACAAGAATAATTCTTCTTTGATCTACTTTAATTTAATTTATTACAGCTGAGTTATTAAATCTTTATTTTATGTTCCACTTTTTAAGCTTAAAACAATTTGTTGTGGAGAAAATTTGTGTAAAACAGTTTTGCAAAAAAATGTTTGTATACAAGTTTAACTAACCTTCTAAAACAGAGAGACAACAATATTTGTTTGATAAAAATATTTGTTTGATAACAAATGTCCTTGTTGCAATGTTTGTTTAAAAAGAAAAACAAATATTAATGGATTTGAAAGTCGTAATATTTAAAGAGTCTCTTTTGATAATTGTTTGAGGAGATTCTGTTGACTCAGTTTTCATTCTCGCTCCTAAAGTGTAAATATTAAGATTTCGAAATTTCAATTTTCGATTATGAATCACAGTCTGTAAAAAGTTGGTAAAGTCCTTACAATTTTGTTCCTCTTGCAAAAAGTTTATAGTAAACATTCCTCGTGCTATTTAACTTGTTTTTGTCGAATATCGCGAAATCGTATTTTCTGTCCGCTTCAATTTCCGATAGAAAGCACACTAAATGACCCATGAAATGTGTATTGCTACACATTATAGTTCTATAAATTATTCCTCTAGAGTTTATAGTATAATATTAATGATCAATTCGAATTTTTCTAATTCTCGAATTTTAAGAGAGAACAAATATCGATTCCACAGAACCTTGAAAAAGTATTTTCAATTTTTTTTATTTTTTTTTTCATATGTATAGAAAAGCTTCATCGACCAATATCGATGCGTCTTTTCGCTGCACATGGCCCTGAAGTTTACAAGGACAGATATGGACTTGAGAAATAAATATCGCTGGAAATTATGAATCGATGTATAGATATGTGTATGGAACTATATTTACATTGTATTGAAGCGCGTGACCCAATTTTGTAGTAAAACTGCAATAGTAGAATTTTCCAAGAGGCGAGTTGTAACTGTCGTTTATTCATTTATTGTATCGCGCCTTGCATTGCATTACAGTTGTCAGGTTGTGGGTGGACCTCCTATACGGTTACTAGATGCTAGATAACTATGATTCGTATGGTCATTCATAAGCCTCTACAGTCTACACTATAATTTGCACAATTGCTGCTTCGATCAATTCTATTTGGATTGCGAATCTACCCACCATATTTGTTTTTTTTTTCTCCTGTTTATAATGCACGGTCACATTTTCTGCAAATGCTGTTTTTTCTTTTTCGTTATATATTTTGTATCAATAGTTATAATGCGGATCAAAATTAGCGTGAATCAAAAGTCTGTTAAAAAATTACTTTTTTTTCATATAATAATATAACATACACTGTTAAAAATGGTTGAGATGTTTCCACACTTTTACTGTATGAGTGTAAGACAAAATTGTAATAAGGGAAACCTCTCTACAGGTAATTTACAGTAAACACAGAGTATGATATAAATTAAGGAGCTCTTATGACACAAATGAGGCTGATATATTCAGCTATGTGATAAGATGTCAGGAAAAATAAATTCATAAGACAATACCAAGTTTTTAGCATTATTTTGAGTGATTTAAATTTTGTCCACTGTTGGCCGGTTCTCGCCCTACAGTGGACAAAATGGATTCTACTCCGCAAAACGGAATAGAAAGATGTATTTATACGTAACTATAAAATATATTTTATACCTACGCTACTATCAGAACAAACATAAAAGTGACATAATTTCTATGTCAGATAACATTATGTAAAAGTATAATTAGCCAGTCATTTCGCTCATATCTCACGTCACATCTTAAAATGGACAGGTTATGGGAGGTTAGGATTGCCAACAATTTTTCCTGATCAAAAGTAACTAGAAAAAACCTATAAAAGTTTACATGGTAAATTTACATTTTCGTCAACATAAAAAAAAACGAAATATGTGAAATAAATTTACTTTAGGCGTTTCGCTTTTGTTTACAATTATCCAGTGTACGAAGCTATCCACTTTAGGGAGATTTCCCCTATCGGTATTCGAAGGAGAAATTGCAATACGCGTCTCACGGTCAGTATTTTGAGTTATCAGTCGTTTTTCGGCTTCGACTGGGTGAACCAGTGATATTAATATAGCGCTTCACGCGGCCAAGACATGAAACGCTGGTTCAGTTGTCCGGTCCACTCGTGTCGCGTCATTGCCTTCAGCGAGTCCTCGTCTTACTTAAAACTGTCGAAATCGGTTTATTCGTTTATTGTGTACTAGTGTTTGCGTGATGAATATTTAGGTCCTGGCTGCAATAAGCAGGGGGACCTTCCCACAGTTAGTTGAAATATATCCTACTGTATTGCAGCCCGGCCCTAATTTATTGTTATGAAAGAAAACTACTGTTTTATAAAGATTATAAAAAAGTGATAAATGATAAGTGTCACCTTGTTCGCTGACGGACGACAACGCTAACGATTGACACTGAGTGAACGATTTAAACCAGTGGCGAAATTCCACTGATTGAACCAGTGAAATCTCACTGTTTGCCGGTGACATAATTCTGAATGTTTCAAAGGTTGAGAGTTCACTGGTTCATTTAACAGAGTATAATACACGCATGTCCTAATTCTGTGCCGGCCTCGGGTCTTGTCGGCACAGAATCGGAAACGTTTTTTCATGCGAACACTCAGGGCCGCATATGTAGTCTCTGAACCAGGCGCAGTGTGGCACAGCAGCGCAGCGCCCAGACAAGCGCGATTTAAATAACTTCTGATACAGCACTGAATATCTGAGCGTATAGGGCATAGAGCCATTGGCCATCAGGGGATTGGGGCGGGGGCGGGGGGCCAGAAGCAGTCAAGCGTGAAGCCGAAACAACATCGGAATGCACAAAATAGGGACACTAGTGTACCAGCATTTGAAAACTACATTTAATAGCTATCTCTAACAGAAAATGTTTTACAGTATACATACAATACCGGCGGACATTTTTTACACGCCTGTTTTTTGTGCTGTTACTAAAATGCCTTAATTGCCTTAATGCTTCTAACAAGCCTAAGTTAAAGGCAAAATTTTATAAGAAGATATTACAAAGAAACGTCAAATTTCAATGTTTTCAAAAAGTTGGAATAACTCTGGAAATAATTAACATTTTTTTTAAGTTCTTGGTCTAACTTTAAGAAAAGTCTCCGTATAATATTTGTCTATGTTGTAAGATATTTGTCGAATTTCCCCCGTACACTGGTAAAAATAATATTAAATTTAATATACCCATGTGTATTAAAATTAATACATCAAGCATATGTAATCGCCATTAAGAGCGTGTATATTAAATTTCATATACATTCATGTTAATCACTTACAAAAAAAATCAGATAATTCTACTTTACACAGAAAAAACTGAGATTTCAATAAAGTTGCGGCTCAAGTAAAAGTTGGTATCATTTAGAACTGAGACTCCAATGGAACTCAATTTGAGGGTTCCTTTTTAGTTCTTTGATATCC